>JAMYHX010000105.1:0-103901 GCA_025529335.1 Rhizopus sp. PT2906
GTTGTCAACAAAAGACTCCTTAGCATAGAAAGAAATGGAAATAATATAGCTTTTAAAGTTAAAATATATTTGTCACAGCTGATTATTTTTCTATTCTTTCTTTCAATTAAACATGTTTCTTAACGCTTACACATTGCTCTTCAGTTACTATTTCATCTGCATTGGTGCTACTGGATGCTCAACGTAGACAAAGGCTAGAAACAGTTATTGATGGCAAAAGGAATAAAGCAATGCAATGAAGTATCACCTACATGGACTTCAATCCTTCTATGCGATTTTCTTATTTATGTCCGCATGGCTTGTTCTGTTAATTTAGCGATTAACCCTCAAAGAACAAGAATTGAAATAAAAAATATAAGTAATGCGTCTAAAAAAGAGAAATGGAGTCCAAAAAAGTTATTTTAAATATGTAACACTTTATTGTTTGATAATACAAACGGTTAATTCACTTTGATTGTTGTCTGTTGTACTATTCGTCAATCCTTCCAACTTTTGATAAACTAATTCTAATACTGCTTGCTCATCTGCTTCTGGTCTAATGTATATTTCAATCGTTCCAACACATTTACCATAGGTTGTTTGCCAAAAATGAGCTCGGCCAATAGAAGTAATATTCGATTCTTGACGTTGAATCTATTGCAAACGCTTAATTCACTTCTTTATCATCTTTTATACACACGGTTTACCTCTCGAAGACGATTTTCTACACCATTTCTAATTGAATTGGGTGTTGTTTGAAGTAATACCTTGGCTAATGCCTTGGCAGTAGGGTATCCTAAATAAAAGGTGACAGCGGATTCAGATAGTGCTAATATCTTGTCCATGAGTGGCGTGACTATGCCAAGTATATAAGAAATAAGCACAATTGCTCCACAGAGGGCAATCGATAGCGAGTAGATGTTGGATGATAATGCACTAAGTGGACTGGCTCTTGCTCTATTGATAACATTATATGTAAACCCTTGTACTGTTGTTGGCCTTTTTCGAAGATCTAAATCAACTTTGTTAAAACCTAATGATTAGCTGTCCTCTTTTAACTTACATCTAACAAAGCTTTCATGGTTCCTCAGACTGATGCTTGATAAACATGTAGCAGAGATTGCTGCTCCCATCAAGAGGAACATACCAAAACTAAGGACGGGTCCAGAACTGACAAAAGAAGGTTCAGTTTATATACCAGACTATTTTCTCTTTTTTACTTTACCCTTCCTTATGATGTGCTTCGCCTCCATGATGTTGATCTTGTAATAAAAAGTGTTCCAAAGATTCCTTGGTGTTATTCATCGTAGCAAACAAAAGATAGATGGTTGTTCCTAACGCAAAGACAATTTCATATCGATAGGTGCTATGCATTTTGATCAATAAAAATTAAAGCAGAAAACAAACAAAATATACCCGTATGGACGCTTTGTATTAGAGGCAGTGAAATCAGGATAGGTTCGTAGCACGCTTGACACAAAGGTATTTAATACACCCAAAGCATCAAAGATCATTAAATAGGCAAATCCCACCATGGCTATGACATATTAAAATAGATTCTTCTGTTTGTTGTACATTTTACTTACATAGACTTTCTCTACTAACACCTAAACAGTACAGCCAGAATCCAATACCAAGGTGAATTAAGAACCAGGTGAACAGTGTCTTTTGCTCGGGTAAGAGATTAGAAAATATGTAGCTCCATGGAGGAAGAGGTTGGATATACACGGGTGAAAAGACATGTTTATGATTATGATGAGCATGGTCATGATGGGAATGATCGTGAACGTGGTCATGGTGAGAATGGTCATGGTGTTTGTTGTGATCATGATGAGCATAATGCTGCTGATGTATGTGCACATGTTCTTGATGATGACCATGTTCATGATGGTGTTGTTGAGCGTTTGACTGATAATGAGCACTATATGGATTATTTTCAGAGTGATCTTGTTTATAATGGTTGTCATGTCGATGTTCAACATGTGCTGGTCCATTAGTAGCTATGGATTCAACTGAAGCAGTTGTAGTTTGCTATATTCATATTAATAGTTTGTTTTATCGCTGAGCTTATCGAAACTTACTTCAGGAACATTTACTTGTGTCTTGGCTTGACCTTTGACATACAAAGGTTCTGATGTATGAACAGAAATTCCAGATGAAACCGTCGGCTCTTTCCTTGTTACCTTTTTGAACTGTCTTGTTGATTGCATAAAATAGCCTTTAGAACCGTTTGCAGTAATTAAAAAGGGAAAGGAAAGAAGTAGAGGGAAATAAGGAAATTGAAAAAGGAACAACTCCAAAATCCGAAAAAGGATATTCGAGATCCGTTCATTACACAGAGAAAATGTCCACTTTCCAGATTGCGTTGAACCATTGAATAGCTTGCTTAAGGCATCCTCTTTTTTTTATCGCTCTTGCAAACGAAGGATGATCGTCGCTTGCAATCAGCTTGTAAAATCTTGTTTTCATGATATTAATTACTGCATTGAGATTTCGGCTTGGTTATTTCTATCTCCTTCAAGTCTTTAAGGTACTTCTGTTGAACTTGCATTTACTCAAAGGTTTAGTTAATAAAATATTAACATCTTTCTTTTAAGCCTTTCTCTGAGAGGATAATGATGAACATAAAAGATCAGTTATAAGAAAAGA
Organism: Rhizopus sp. PT2906; assembly: GCA_025529335.1. Lineage (NCBI taxonomy): Eukaryota > Fungi > Mucoromycota > Mucoromycetes > Mucorales > Rhizopodaceae > Rhizopus > Rhizopus sp. PT2906. Next base: position 2,629 of record JAMYHX010000105.1, read on the forward strand.
GATGGAACAATGATTAAGTTTATTTCAAGGGTATCAAGATTAATCAATTGGACAATTAAACAGAAAGAAAAAGAGAGAGAGATCTTTTCAAAAACTGTTTCGCCAAGTATCTCATCCAAAGGAATAAATACTTACTCTGTGTCTACTGAATACGCCATTGAAATTATATTGAAGCATGCTTGAATGATGTTTTGTAGTCAATGTGTGCTTCAACTTCCTTACAAACCTACCTGTGAATGCTCTTGCCCAGAAAAGTTGAATAAAAAACGACACTATTGAGGAAGGTGAGTCGTGCTTGGAAAAGTCTAGAAATAATTATCAAATTCTAATAGATTTACAGCTCGTCTATCTTTGACGTGTGATGTCAGTGGTTGTGTTGATTTGCAAAGTGATTATGAGGGACATATCATCTTAATAAGAATATATTTTAAATTCATAAACGATCTTCTTTTCCGTCTTCATAAAGCATTGCTGCAGTCAAGTCAACTAAATTGAATGTCTTTGGTAGTTATGCCTTAGCAATTGATTTATTTCATTTATCTTTTGAGCATTAATCTCGATGTCTAGCAAAGCAGTTGTCGGTGTCTATGACGGCTATTTTTCTTCCAAGACACCCTTGACAGATTGAAGTAAAGAAAAGGGTAAAGACATTTGGTGCTTAGTCTTCTAATGGAATGCATAATATATAGCATTTAAAAAGTATCTTTTTTATTAACTTTGTAAAGAGTGTTCAAGATATCACGAGCTTACAATACTTAGACAAAGGCTGGGACCATTCCACTAGCTTAGGTGATTAGAAAACATTTACATCACACTTTATTTTTCTGCTTACACTGATGAACAGTTCGCTGAAGCCATACCCCATCATCCTTCTTGTGTGTACATACGTATTCAATTAAGCGCAATATGAAAAAAATGTCAATGCTTTACCGCTTCACCGAATGGCATCGGCAGACAGTTCCTTTTTGTGTTTACTATATTTGTATAAAAACAGGAATATGGGAAAGAACCCATACAAAGACAGTACTACTTAAAGTGAGAACGGGTTAATTATCATAAATGACAAAACAACGTGAATGAGCCCATTTTATTTTCTTCGGCAAGACTAAATTCTCCATGTGTAGCGATGAAGAGAGTAATAAGTATGATTACGCTCCTCTACACGATCATATATGCCAACCATTTTACTGTTTATCTCTTTACCATTGAAAATGATACAAGAGAAAGAATACATATTGAAAGATGGTTCTCGACAGTATCTAATTGACAACCTTTTAGAACAATGTATGAGGGTATTTTAAGCGTATTCGGCCTAGAGTATATGCATAGTTTATCGTTAGCGTTCGGTTAGTTCATTAGGAACACAAACGGAAGATACAAGTGATTACCCTCTTTTTTTTTTTCTTCTCTCTTCTTCCTTTGTTTTACTCTTATAATGAAAAGTTGTACTCACACTAGCGTACAGCATGCCACATTAACTTGCACAGTCTGTACTGAAGAAAGCAATTCTTCATACATAACTAGTGAAACACTAGACGCATCTAGAAATGGCAAGTGCTTATCTGCGTCGTACACCAACCGATCTAAAACTATAAGCTGCTTTATTAGAGCAATGTGAAAAGAGCATTGAACAACTCTCTCAGACGGAAACTGTAAGGTATGAAGAAGGAGGTTCATATCCATGGATAGTTGTTCTTTGTACCTTTTTTATCCTTACAGTTGGCCTAGCAACAGGACAGTCATGGTAACCATTTACTCTATAAATAATGATTTCTCTGACATTAAATCTACTTAGGGGTAGGGACATGCATAAATATATGAAACTGAAATCATTTAGTGAAATGAATTAGGTGTCATGCAAAATTACTATGAACAGCATAATCTGGGCAACGACGATCCAATAAATCTGTCCCTAAAACTTAGTTTTGCACAGACAATATATAATACGCTTATTAATGTGCTAGGTCCTATGTCTCAATTACTCTTGAGTATATTGGGACCAAAGAACACACTGGTCGCTTCCGTATTGGTATCTAGCCTTGGACTATTGTTAGCAAGCTTTAGCACGCAGGTAAATATAAAAAAGAGCAAATGTTTCATATAATTTTAACGATACGCACTGGACGCTCTATAGACCTGGCATCTTTACTTGACTCATGGTGTAATCTATGGCATAGGCATATCCATCATGTTTTATGTAATGAGTAAACTATGGTAACTTAATCAAGATCTTACTATAATTTATTATAGATTGCGCTTAGTATTGTACCTCAATACTTTACTAAACATAGAGGTATAGCATTAGGATTAACATCTAGTGGAATCAGTATTGGCGGTCTTGTGTTCCCATTTGTTATGGATGCTATCAATACAAGGTTTGGAGCAAGTTGGTAAGAGACTTCACATGAACAGTCATATGTTGCTTCATTCATTTCAACGAATGAGTTATAGGTGTTATCGAATCATGAGTTTGATCTGTTTTGTCGTCGGACTGTCAGCTTGTTGGCTTTTGGGAGCGACAGATAAGGGCAAGAAGCAAGCAAAAACGTCTTTGAACATAAAGGAAACATTTGACTTTAGTGTGGCAAATGATTGGAGATATATTTTGTGGTGTATCATTGACATCTTGTTTGAAGCAGCCTATAACACTCCTGCTTACTTTCTTCCATGTAAGTCTAACCCTTTTATTTAGTTTCATTTCTAATTTATGTGAAAAGCATATGCCACCTATCTCGGTCTATCGTCCTCACAAGGTGCGCTTATCCTGTCAGTAGGTTCAGGCATGAATGCGATCGGAAGAATCATCTCAGGGTAAATAAAAATGTAGATGCAATAGATAAATCTGTATGCGTATACCTCCTTTTTTTAGTTTTTTAGCCGATTGGATAGGACATGTAAATGTAGTCATCATTTACTGCACCATATCGGGTCTCTCCTGTCTGTTACTTTGGACGTTTGCAAAGACATTTGGGACACTACTTGCCTTTTCTATTTTTTATGGGTTCTTTGGAGGGGCATTCGTTACACTAAGTAAGTATCTTTATATATTTATAAACAAGGCAGGTCCCCTTAATACATAATTGTAGCACCAGCAATTATGCTGCTTGTAACAGGACAAGAAAAGTTTGAAACAGGAATTTCCGTATTTCTCGTCATTACGGTCATCTCAATGTTTGGACCCAATTTGGCAGGCACAATCGAGACTTCGATACATGAACTCGAGCCTTATGAAAGTTATAAATATTTTACAGGTATCTGCTATCTTGCTGGTGTCGTCTTGCTCTTCATTCTCAGGTTCTCTTTAAGGCGACGTTTGTTTATCATCATATAATCCATTGGTGTCACGGTACTCAAAAATGCTGAATGAGAGATGGAACCAATGAACGTAATAAACTTAAAAGTTTAACCGTAACGTCATTGTTTTTTTTTTGTCTTTTACCCTTTTTTATTACTTTTTAAAATGTCAGCCAAGGACGAACAAGTGCGACAAGATTCTTATAAAGCATTTGAATCTTATGATTTTGACAATGACGAACAGTTTCAAGTAAAAAGAATTTCCTCATTTCATATTTTTTCTACGAATTTTAAAAGGTTTTAAACATTAGCTGGGCATTGCGTCACTTTTAGCCAGTAACCAAGACAACAAAGATCAGTTAATATTAAAAGCCAAACTATTTTATTATTCAAAGTAAGCAGCGCGATCATCATAAATACACGTATGATTGATCAAAACAAAGGTTCTTTACTCCTATTCAGTATGATGAATACATGAAATGGAAAGATGAGAATAAGAAGGGATTAAACCTTAATACTGAAAACACGGGTATGCATTAAAAAAAAAGAGTGGGGTTAAGGAGAATATTTAAAATACAATGATGACGTTAGATAAACCAATTCGATTTACGTTTCAAGAAATAGTGGATATGATTGAAAAGGGAATTGAAATACCAGGTTAGTAAATAACCAGAGAGATTATCAAAATGTAGAAAGTGAATATATAAATAGGCATCAAACAAATACCAAACACGTTAAATGATGGTACACCAAGTCAACCACAAATGAAAGCGAGACCAAAACCATGGGAAATAAATAAGGAGAAATAGCTTAAAAAGGGTATTATTATATATTACAGCAATAAATTATTATATAGCCATTTGGTGATGGAAAGATTCTGGATCTGGTGTACCCGGTACAGACACGGAGTAGGCTGACTTGACAATAGGTTTATGTGAAAGTGAGTTGAGATAGAGCGAAGAAGGTGGTAATTTCTGCTTCTTTAGTGTTGGTCTAGAGCTGACTGTAGTCGAACGGCGTACGTTTTGGTGTTGTGTCAAGTATGAATGGACATATTCTAAGCAAGCTGACAGTAGCCAATTGGTTGATTCTATAGTAAGACCTGATATCATCTCTACGGTTAAAAACGCCAGGCGAATGAATATGAATGAAGATGTAATTGTGCTTGTAATGGCTGCTAATATTGTTAGAAAGCTAATAATCATCACAAGAAAGGGCGTCAATAGAATGGCTGTTATCCAATTAAGCATTTAAAAAAGATAAAGAAAAGAGAGAGAGAGAGAGAGAGAGAGAAAGGCTACAAACTTACTCTTCCCCGCAATTTAAATCAAATTCAGTGTCACATGGCAACTGCCATCAAATGGATCACATTTTTGGTCATTTGTACTACCAAAAGGAGTCTGAATTAGTCTTCAACAGGTCATTGGGCTCCAACAAGGTCGAAGTTTTGTGCGCACAGGCATGACTAAAAATAACCATAACCACCCTTTTTAAGAGGTCCTAGACTCCAAGATGACTTGACCCCCAAGAGAATTATTTTTCTACAACATGGTTAACATCCAGAGGCCTTAGTGCCTGAATCTTTTTTTCCTTTTATGGATGTGAACCTATGAAGAGTTTTTTATTCTGAAGAAAAGATAATGCCCCTTGACGGCAATCATAACAATGAAATCAGATATAGTAATGGTGGAGAAGATGGCTGGATAAAAAGCTATAGTTTATTTCGCAGTCCTTGATAAAAGTTATCAATGTTAGAAAACAAAATCTCATATAAATCCTTGGTAAAGGACAATGTTGATGGTAGCAGCAGACAAAGTAAAGGTTTTTGATATGCAATACAGAGTGGCATAGTGCTGATCTTTTCAAAGCAAATGACTTTGGTATGACATTAAGAGTATCGTATCTTTGCCAAGATAAAAGAACTTCTTTATATCATGAAATATTACCTATATTCTATGAACATATAATTGTGCTATATAGTAACAATACATTTTCTGTAGGTAACCCTGGAGTATATGACCACTTTTTAGCTAATGGATCCATACCCGAAGCTGTTGATTCTGAGCAAAATTCAGTAACCTTGTAGTATATCTGGCATTCGACAGCCAAGTATAGCAACTTGTTGAATTTTGATAGCTAATAAATTATTTCATATACTTGTAGGGTGCAATAAGAAGTTGGATGCAAATTAACACAAGTGGGGATGAAATGACAGTTCAAAGCGATAGTATGGCAAAGAGGGGCATAAAAGACAGTTCCTCATGGATTTATCATAGGCAAAGGGAGGTTTTTTAAGGTTTTCAATAGCGCCTTGTAACAGCTTTAAGAGAATATAGTTCAAAGGATTTAAGGGAAACTTTTTGCATACTTTTCATATTAAGTAGACAATTGCATCTTGTTAATGTTGGCTTTATTTTCACTTTAAAGTGCTCATCGCCTTCGTTCGACTCATCAAAGGTTATAGTTTGAGTAAAACATTCCAATTTACAATCCTCCATGTGCTTTATAAAGCTTTCTGTATATAAATTATAACTAAAGTTTACGTCCATTATTAAAGCAGCAATAAAAGCATCAGCTTCATGATATTGTAACTAAGTTTTCAATAAGAATGAGAAGGAAAGCCTTTAACAATGTCACTAAAATCTTTTTGTAATCATTTAATTCTTTTCTTATTATCATTTTTCTCATACATGTTGACTTATTTTTTTTAAAGAGAAATAACTTTATTTCAAAACAAGGGGGAGCAAGGAAAAAGAAGTCGGATATCTCGGATTTTCTAGAGGTGGCGTAACTTTGGCTAGGTCGATATATGCTCGTCATTTTAGATTTCCAGTGTTTCCTTTCGTCCAGGGTCTTGTCATGATCGGCAATAAGCAGCGTCTCCTTTATAAATATTCTGGTTATGGGCATTTCGGTGTTATCCCTGTTGATGATGTGCATAATATCTGCCTACAGCCTTGCATGTACAGAATGCGTTTAATATCCCTCAAGTTGACATCATGAAACATTCGCTCCTATCAGTATTTCCATTTTGGGAACAAACATTAAAGCGATTTGATGACATGCTTTGTCTTCATTATCACTTGGAATTGTGATACTTCATCTATATCATAGCTCAAAGATATATATATGCAGCAAGTAATGAGTTTATCATTCGTAAATTATATGAGGAAAGATATTCATACCCTAACATCTCTAATTTTTTGCGCAATTGTGGAAAGTACTCAGAAGATAGTAAGGAGCAATTGAATAAGAAGGGCTACTTCAACTAGCATTACCTTTACACTATGAAACGTTTGAGTTTGAATGCTCTTAAAAGATGGTTCTATCTACAAGAAGGTTGGTATGGTAAATTAATCTAGATTATGGTTTATAACTAAGCCTGCGCGATGTGTTTACAGCTTCATGTAAACTTGAAGCTAGCCTTCTTTAGAACTAGATATGTCGTACACGTCAATCAAAGCAAAACATTCGTAGAATAGGCCAATAAGCAACGTCATGGCTAATGTAGGTTTTTTGCCACTTAAAATAAATGATGTAAGCACACCTCAAGACACGTTTACATAGCCCAAACTTCATTTTGAGATCCTAATCTACCCTCGTTGTGCAAAGCCGAGAGACTCTTAAACCAAAATGACAATATGAAACCCCAACCTTCACAAACTATTTTTTGATGCACTAACTGTAGTAGTCATTGTATCTATAGAGCCGCAAGTACGAGGTCCATTTTACAATTTCGCATTTTCTTTCCCTCATAAATATTATCCACAAAAAGTGCCGAGATCCCCCCAAAAAAAATTCTCATACATCTTCAATTGTTTAACTAGTATCACTTTATGTTCGCACAAGAGGCTATATGGTCCAGTACCTTACTCAAGAGCATGCAGTCGCTGGATTTGAAATCGAACACGTACGCGCCACAACGACCCCAATTGTAAAACTAACTTAATCACCCGCATGGAGCACGCAGTGAAGTTCATACAAACCCTGATTAAATTTGCTGCGGCCGGATATCTCTATGCTTAAGGTTGAGTTAACGAGCAGACTTTACAGACTACTTTATCCTTAGGCTGGACATCAATTAGCCGGTACTGAACCTTTTATGTTATGTAGATGAGAACATTATAGATACAACAACCGAGGCTCTTTTTCTGATTATGAAGACATATCAACAGCGAATTGTCACAAAATCCTTACTTTGGCAAAGGTGAAAATATCCAAACTAACATTGCAACTCTTCAAAGCTTTTCAATAAAATGCATGCCTCGAAGGTTTGCAAGTGACACAATGTTATTAGTAGATAGTAAATCAACATCATCTAGATCATTCTTATAAGCTGCTTTACATAAACGAACTTTTATATTCATATCTAATTTGACATCCCCTTTTTTTTAAAAATAAAATAAAATAATAATAAAGTTCAGAAAAGGGGAGAAACATAGATATGATGATCGGCCAGTGATCAACAGTCCAGACTTTAGTGATATTCCATTTGTTATGATCTGTGTAGAGCGTACAAGTACAGTCAGGCTTATGGAAACTGTCGTTTTCTTGATGTTCTTAAGGGATCATTATAATACACATGCAAGCTGTACGTTATGGAAGTGGTATACACAGCAATAGAAGATGAGCATGGATTATGGTCACCGTGGATAATTTCAACAGTATTATTTGTTCATTCATTAACAAAGTATGTCGCACGTGGTATAAAGGCCACTTGTATCCAATCGTATTATATAATATGAGGAGCTACAAAATATAATAAAACACATTCAGTGTAAACACTTGTTCTTTTCTTATTTTATTGATAACTTTACCAACAACATGTATGCTTAGACTTCCTCCCAACTTGTTTTGATCAATTATATTTTTGCCAAACATTCCAAGGCGAACAAGGCCCCAGTTGACCAAATACTGATTGTTTACTGTTGTAAGGGGGTTTACTTCCTTCCGTATCCAATGTTGACACTATTATCTGTTTCATATATAAAAGACATAATAATACAATCAGGATGGCCATTAAAAGTAGGTGCATGGATCGGTGATTTATCTGTGGGTTCTGCAAACGTAAAATCCAACTGAATGCTTTTATCATGATCATCAAAGAGTGGTTGTATCATTGGCAATATATATCTTGTGATATAAGTAGTTTCAGAAATACATTCATAAGTTGGGCCCCATTGGGAGAAGTTGAATTAACTGCAACACGGACATCATCAGCTCTTGGTCTACTGTGTCTGTCATACTACTGGTCAATGAAAAGTAGGGAAGCACCTACTGTCAAACGATCAATGTTCTTGCGATACATCTTGCCAACGATATTGATAATATCTACTAATGATTTTGTTGAAGATTCAGAGCAGGTACAGTTGAGACTTTTAATAACATGATCACAAGCTTTCTATATAAACCGTTTCCAAGAAATGGGGATCTAATGCTGATGGAGTCGATTATTGTTATGTAATAGAAAGGATTGATGACAAGCTAAGAATTAGGTGCACATTGGTTTCCAAAGTCAAGCTATTTGTTTTACCAGGTTGATATGCATTTTGCTGCACTTGGTAAAATAATTCTGGAATATCAATGCCATCTACAAGTAATTTATCAACACCTGGTTATTTCAAAGCCACCGAGAGTTCTTTTTCTGATTGTAAACATACATATGACGATGATGTTTCTGGAGTAGAAGAAGAGATCAAAGGTGGTGTGACCACACGATTATCACCATGACGAGTGCTGTTTTTCGCCTTGGTCTTTTCTTTGATTGCGCGATGTTCTGAACGTTTCTTTAAGCTATGGCGGGCTTCTGACTATTATGAAGAGATAGAGAATGGTTTGGCAATGTCAATAATTTTGAGCGCACTGGAAATGGATGCCATTTCGCCGCGCATCGATTCAGGTTCCGACTTCGCCGTTGCATAAATGGTGAATACCTTCACTGCACCAGATATGACCTTACTTCCTGGAAGTAACGTTACACTGTCAATAAAATGATTTTCAATAACTTTTTTTTTGTTAGGGTAAAAACAGAGGCATAAACGCCAAGCAGATTAAAGGAGGGGAAGGGGGGATAAGGGTGGTTACTCTGGGCTAACTAAATCTGCTTTATATTTTTTCCTTTAATAAACATAAACCCTATCTGCAAGATTTCAAATGATCAAAGGTTCAAAGAATATAATTGGTTGCTAAGAGGATAAAAGTGTACATTACACTAAAATTCAATCAAATTCGTAATGAGGTTTATCGGAGTTAATAGCTCCCTTGATAAATATTCCATCTTTCTTCTTTAAAAGATAAGACAGTTATTGTGCGGCGTAGATGTTTAAGGAATAAATATAAATAGAGATGCAAGAGTTACATGCAGACCTTTAAATTTACGCATCAAAAGGATACTCTTTTGTGTGCTTCATGCCAGAACTGTATTTTTAGAAAGTTGGACCATCGTGTTACAAAATAAGTTTATAGATCCCCTTTTTTCAAAAGAAGGGGAGTGTATGTCTTTTTTGTATTTATTAAATACGACATATAAACCTTATTTGGATGCGCGGTCGCAGAAGCAGATAAATGCACCAAAAAAAAAGAATTTAATTCGATTTAAAATAAAAAAGAAAAATTTACCAAGTTTAGTCATTTATCAAAACGTATACCTTTACAATTCCAACACTCCGAGAATGACTTTATCATACTGCTCCCTGGTTCTATCCATGATAAAGTACATGAAGTTACATTTTGATGGGTAAGTAGAATGATCATAGAATAAAGTCATCTATTTGCATGATATTATGTATAGTCTTCATCTTGTGATAGACCTGATCTATGGTCCGTTCATCTCTCTTTTCCTTTTTTATTTATAGACATGGAAAAAGCATCTTACAGAGAGAGAGAAGAAAGAGAGAGATAGAGAAAAAAAAAGAGAAAGAGAGAGAAAAATATAGGATACAAATGTGTATCCCCTTGCTTCAAATAAAATATCCAAATATGGACTGTCAAAAATTATACATATCAGGTAAAAAAAAAGGGGGTAATCAACTGCATTTGAAATTTTGACGGCATTAGTGTATATAAATGTGCGTGTATACAGCATTTTGAATATACCATATTTGGATTTTAATTGCCTCTCTGTCAGTACTTTTTAACTCTCTTTGTTTTTGTATGTGTGTCCCTGAATGCAAATTCTCCTTTCTTCCCCTATAATAATAGTAGTATTTAAATACATCTTCATCTGTTTACATATGATTTGTATATAAACCTCTTTTTTTTTTTCTTTTTTGTATTGTGTAATCTTTATATACTTTCTATATCTTTGGTAAAAATATTAGACGTGGCTATATAAAGAAGAAGCTTTGACTTATTGTTTACATATAGTTGTATCTCTATTATATAAAGTCATGGATATCAAGTATCTTTTATGTGAGCCTGTATCAACGCTTACAATCAAAGAAAATCAACCAAAAGTCGACATAATCAACCCTTGGCCAGCTAATAATCACACCCTAAACATGACGAATGAGTTGGGTCACAGTAATAGTAATAGTAGTGGCAGTCCAGAGAGCATTTACAGCAGCCTCAGCTCCTCTAGCAGTACCAGCAGTTTTTATATGGATGGTCCTTCAACGCCTAGTCGAAGCTATAGTTGGACTCCTTTATCTCATCATCCTCTGTCTCAATCTCACCGTCGACGTACAACAAGTGATATTGGTCACGTAAAACATCATATGTTTGTCTACAACACTGTCAATCGTCGAACACGATCTGAATCAACTGGATCAACACAACAAACAAGAACTCCTTGGACTCCATTCGAGGATGAACTTCTCCGACGTGGTTACAACCAAGGCTTATCTTGGGCAATGATATCCTCTACATATCTTCCTCATCGATCTAGGGGATGCTGTTGGGGACGCTTCAAGACCTTACAAAGTAAAAATTTGGTAGATCCAAATCACGTGGGCTATTTCAAACGACCTTGGAAGTCTATTGAATTTGGTCAACAACAAAATTAATCTTTGCTGCTTCTCTTTATTCTTTTTTTTTTTTTCTGGATATATATTTACCTTCTTTAATGCCTTTCTTTTTTTAATCTTTATTATTTGATTTTTTTTATGCACATCTTTTTTTATGCCCTTTCTGTATACTGCTACTCCCTTATTTATTTGTTTCCTTTCCTTTTGACTATATGCCTATGTCCATTTATTTCCTTTTTATTTCTATGTCCGATCAGCCTGGCTGCTGGCGTAACAATAAAGTATTGTATGCTTATTTTACTCATTCTGTCTCAAGGCGTAAAAAAAAAAGAAATGACTTTATAGTACAGCTGCTCATGACTTTTGCTATTCTCAGTCCAAAGCATCACATCAGTTGCATATCAGATATTCTCCAATCAAATACCTTGGTTATAGACAACATCAACTGATCTTTACAAAGACAAAAAGTCATCCATGTCTTTATACTCTTTAGTTTCTTTAACGTCTAAAAGAAATACTCGATGACTGGGTTTGACTTAATTCTCAAAAAGGAAGACATCGGAGATTAATTATCTTGACTTTCTTTCTCCTTTTTTTGCAAAAGAAAAAGATTTTTTCTGTATTTCCATGGTAAAAGCCGTCAAAGGTGTCTTACTAGAGTGTGATAGTACAGTAAAGCAAATCGTACTCAATTTGAATAAAAGAGGAAATTTCGTAATTGAAGACTTGGACGACACCCATTTATTCATTGAAGCTTCTTGGGTTGACCAATTAAAATACGAATTAGACAAAATCTTGGACGAAAACTCTTACACCATTTCAGTTGACGAAAGAGATTCAAAGAAAAGCTAAACTTATTCCTTATTTATATATAATCTCTTGTTAATTTCATTAAAGAAATTATTTAAAAAGTAATGAAGCGTGTCTGTCCAATCTGTCAAACTACTAAATTCAGACGCTCGGGTGATACTGGCCTTGTCTGTAAATACGGTCATAAAGTCCTCGGTGTTCAACGAGAAGAAGCTGAGGATGATTTCTATGGCGGTGGAGGAAGAACGAGAAAAAGGATAAAGGTTGTCGAGGAAACTAAGGATTTGACAGCAACTCAAGTCGCAAGTTATGAGTACCTGATCATTCAATTTGCCTTACAAGTCATCACTCGCAGCATGGTGGAAGATCTTGACTTTTCACCGGAAATTGAAGCAACTGTTAGAGAATTTTGGCTATTATACATATCAAAAAGTCAATTTGAAATAGAAGGCGCATATGAAATAGAAGACAATGAAAGGAGGGAACAAAAAAAGAACAAAAGTAACTCGTCCGATTTTGGTCTGAGCACAGAAGAAGCACACACCTTGGAAGCATTAGACATTTTTGATGATACAGATGACGACGATGATGATCACTATGAAGCAAAAGAGAAAAATGATTCATGCGTTAACCCAGTATTCCGTCAACCACGACCATGGCCCAGGGCAAAATACACGGACGTCATTGCATTTATCTATTTAGCATGCATTCATCTTCGGTATCCCATTCTGCTAAATGATCTTATTCTCATGTGCAAGACAGGGCGTTTACCATACCTTCATATGCAGAAGCTAGTACCAGACGATCTATTATCTTCTCTATCGCTGCATGTTACTGAAAAAATGACCTATGTGCCTACCTTGGATAGACTCAGGAAGAGAGTGTATAGATATGCAAGATGCTTTTATATTCATTGTAATTTAGAACTACCAGATGTAAATATACCCTTATACCTTGACAGATTTTGTTCGTATTATTTCTTACCAGGTAATTTGCTTTTCATGGCTCATCTCAATACTGTTACTAAATGATGTTTTTAATAGTGGAAGGCTATTATCATGCCTTGTTTCTATTCCAAAAATATAGAAAGAAACATTTGCAGACACTATCCATCAGTCATCGATCATCTCACAATAAGATTGATTTTATTACTCTATTGATCGCCTCTGTCATTGCCACTGCAAAATTAATGTATTCTATAGATGGTAGCAAAAAGTAAGTACTGCCAACTTTCAATCATCACGCTGTATCTAATGCAATGACTTAGGGATCTGGATAAAGCGAGCGAATTTGATGTATATACCTCCAAACAAGCGTGGCTAAAGAAGATACGCAGTAATATCAAATTATGGCAAGCAAGACTAGACAAATTAGACACCATGAATCTTATCATTGAAAAACTAAAAGAAAGATCTCGAGCGTATTCTTTATCCGTTAGAGATTCAGACAAGCCAGGTAAATTGTATCTTAATTCATCTCACTCAGCTGTCTCATATTGTATTTATTCCGTAGCTATGATATTGGGTCTTTTAAAAAATCATGGACATCATTACTTTGATTGGGACTCCAAAAAGACAGATCCGTTCATGGATCCCTTGAAGCACATTTATCCAAATAATGATGCTGAAGAGAAGGAGCTTTTGAAGCTAGGTAGTTTCTATTACCGAAAAGCAAAACGTATCCGAGTGAGTGATTACTCTGACCTTATCAAATTGGCCTGCTTGATCACAGGCGAGCCGCTACCTGCCAGTATTGAAACCGCTTTGAAGCGTATGGATAGGATTGTACTCCAAAATAACTTTCATGAGAGGATTACAAACGAAGAGTACCGTAGTCGATATGATATTGAATAAAAGGCTCCTTTGTAAATATGCATACAACTTTTGCTTATTCTTAACAAGTCGCATCTCTACTTAAATATGTATTTATTCTTAACAAGTGAGTTCATATTTTTCATGATAGAATTCTGCTGCAGAATTATTCGAAACATAAGCGAATGAAGCTATCATTAGCGTTTGACTGCCATGCGTGTAATTTTACTCCAAATTTACTGCATGTTTTATATTAATAAAGAGAGCATAACTGTAATGCAGTCTGGGCCTGTTCAGCTTGTACTTTCTAGGCTTTTCAAATGTATAAGTTCAGCCTTGATACATCACCACTTTTTACAAGGCATATACACCATTGACATTCAGTGTATACCTTCTTTTTTTTGGGGGGATCATATGTATTCTTACCTTCCCGTGGTTGATTCTGTTAATCAAGACTTTATTGTCTTGAGAACTGAAAGGAGTACGCTTTTATTATAAATAAATGTAAATGAAAAAAGTTGATGAGTAAATGACACGTTGTTATTGTACATGTACTTAGAAGAAGACGCGACTTACCAAGCATATTATGTACAAGGCGTTTTGAAAGAGATATAGGTGTCAGCCTCATCTTAGGACATATCAATGTTTATAGCAATAATCACTTGTAGTTATCTAAATCATTGTTAATATGTATTACTGCTCACAAATCTTTGTTTGTTTTTTCCTTGCATCCAATTTCTTAAAATATTAAAAGCGTGTCTGTTGCTAAGAATATCTTTTTTTTTCTCCGTCTTTATGGTTCTATGAATTTATATATGGTTTGCTTATGTAATGTTACACCTGGTGTAGTTGCTGTATTCTTTTAGTTTGTTAATTCCTGGTATACACATAAAGCATAGTTCACTCTTGTTGGCTTTTTCAGGTAAATCCTAGAAGTTATACAAAAGATTATTGACAATTATGTTAACGTTTAAAAAGACAAGCAGCTTATAAAAAGAAAAAGTTAGTTACGCTGTATAACAGGTGTTGATCACAGAATAAGAGTCGCAAAGAACTCTTTAGTAAAGTATGAATTAATGAACTGTTTGTTTATAGCATACGCACTAATATGTATATATGCAATAGACAACCAAATGTATGAGCAGATATAGCATTCAGACAAGAAAGAGAAAGCAAGTGGATGCTTTATAAAATAGATGAATGATTTTTCATTGATTGATGTAGCGTTCCAAAATGCTACACACCATAAACAATAATTAAGCTCTAATGTAGATCCTAGGAAACTACTAGATGCATCTGGTACTTTGCTAAATCGACCACTTTAAAGCAAATGAGACACTACTAGACGTGTTACTTGACCAACATTGACTTTAACTCTAAATAAACACAAGTCTGCTTTCTGGCTACAGGTAGATAAATCTAGACTTTTTTATAAACATACACAATATGTTTACAAGTCCAAATATTAGAATGTATACGCATTATAGTTATTTATTGTTCTAAAACGAGTTAAAGATGTTATATAAGTTGTGTCGCTTAAACAAGGAGCCTAGGCATACTTGGGATTAGGCTTGCCAGTGCATCTGCCCTTGACACAGCTATCGCGGCAGTCATCACTGTTCTCGCAGCAGTAGCCCTTCCAGCCTTTACCTGTGCGAGATCCAATATTGCCAGTGTCAGTACAGGTACCGTCGCTAATAGGAGAAGCGTACTTGGGATCAACACGACCATTACACTTTCCTTTAATGCAAGATTCATGGCAGTCATCGTCAGTCTTACAGCAGAACCCTCTCCAACCTAAACCGGAACCACTACCGCGATTATTGGGACGCGTGCAAATAATGTTGCTGCCAGAGGATTTATTAGATGAGGCGGCTTGAACGTTAACAAGGGCAACAACCAAGAGCAAGACAGAGAGAGACAACTTCATTTGTTTTTAAAAAGAGATTGGGTTAGTTTATGCCTAAGATTGAAAAGGATCATCATCTTTTATATCTATTGAACGTTAATAACAGCTCATGTTTGCAAGTAATTGTTTCAGATGTATATTTTTAGTACAGAGAACAAGCTAAAATAGAATATACTCTTTCTTAAGCCAATAAAAAGAAAAGGAAGCCATGGTGAATACCCATACATCCGAGGATATGTCAAGCTGACCTTGATATTAGGCTGATACGGTAATACACACTTTATTCATAAATTATTCACACTTCGAATTCAGACAAATGAAATTTATTTTTGGGCCTAAATCTCGGCATTATGGAAGAACATTATAGTAATGAGTGAACCTCAAATAGTAGAGTTTGTTGATGCAATGGATCCTTCACTTACATATGGTAAATTACTGTAACTAGCTGATGATCAAACTGTGTCTCAAACAATAAAAGAGGTTGTTATTCTTGAGCCTCAATTCAATTAGTTACTTTTAAAGTAGCAAGCTGAAGTCGATTAAGTGACCATTGTTGATTCATGTATAATTATTACTAAGTCTATTTATGAATACAACAATGGGCATTAGTTTCTGTAAGCTATTCTGAAGTAAAGAAAAAATATATGTTTTATAATCATCTTAAAGGATATCATAAGCTATTTATTATATATAATAAATGCTTAAACATAGGAGTGGTGAGGGTATTGAAGATATTAAGTTGCATATTCAGGGGCTTATTTTACGCCGTTTTATTTGGCCTTCCTTGGAACGGATTGTGACAAAGTGCAGGAATCCATATCCAGATCAATATACGGCAAAGCCATTAAGACAAGCACTTCCAGATTTCGTTATTTTAAATACTTACCGCTTATCTTCACAAGCTTGTAATGTTCAAAAGGTTCATCTAGATTAAGACCACGGAGCCATGTGTCAACATTTTCAACAGTGTCGATAGGATTGATTTCTGTTAATGTAACAGAACGATTTCGATCAGTACAGCATTGTCTCATTTTTGAAAACCAATTCGAAAAACTCAACAAGGCTTTTCAATGTGTAGCATCAAACTAAACATGAGTCTATGAAATTATCATCTTGAATTGTCTCTTTTCAAGAAGAAAGAGGTAAGAAATGCTGTTATTTGTTCTAATTTTATGTTGTCAGTCTATCAACAAAGATGCAAGAATATGTGTAATTATGATGACATTGTATTTTATATCAGAGAGAGTGAGCTGGACAGCCTTAGGTTAAGCAGACAACATAGGTTGCGCCCTAAGAAAGTGCCCGCAGTATCAGCTTATTTTCTGGTGCATGTAGTGTTCACCTTGTCTGGATGTTTTTCAATTATCTGAACTTGAAGTGCGAACATTGTATATTGCATCATATCACGACTAACAATTCAAGTATAGAAATAAACTACGCCTGAAAGTGATTTCTGTTGGTATCAGAGATCCAAAATGAACTTACTTTACCCTACTTTGTAGACAAGGGGTTCTTAGTGCATTAAATTTTGTACTATTTTCTTTCTATTCGAGCAATTTCGCTTTCTTTTTTATTCTATACAATTCAAGTTTATTAATTGACTAATAAATTGCCAGCGATTCTCTTGATTTCCTCCAAGATGGCATCAAAATTAGGAGCAATGAGTTTAGACACTTCATTTTGTCCTTTGGGAATCTTTAAGAATCCATTCTTCTTCATGTCTACAGGGACACTGTTGAATCCAGCTGATACCTTCCATTGAATAGGCTCAGCTGCTAAAGGGTTCCATACAATAGCTAATTTATCTCCACCGTATTTGTCATGGAATACCATTACTGTTTGACCATAGATGTGTTCGATTTCTTTTATCAGTTCGGATACAGGGTCAAATCCTGCAAATATCCTATCACCCAACAGACTGTATCCCGTGCTCTTGAAGTACTTGGGTTCAGGGTTTAGGCTTTGATAGTATCGAGTGCATTTTGATTTATCTAATTGAAGTATAACAGAGTAATCTGACATAGGCGTGATAAATACACGCTTGATGTCCTCTGGTTTATCTTGTTCAACAGCATCATCCAGGACCTTGAGGGCGGCCTTTGCTAATGCACGAATACGCAAAGCTACAGCGCGACATGGCTTTGTTCGGGTCCATCGGTGGCCAGTTATGTCTTTTGCTGTTGCAATAGTCATCACACCACGCGTCATTTGTGGGTTTGTAGTTCGATGATGATTGAACTGCGAAATGATCTCATCACGCTGCTTGCTTGTTAATTCACCTTCGATATCTACAATAAGTGGTGTGTTTTGCCAATCCCAGCCAGCGAGCAAATTCAAAACACGAATAAATCCGCTGAAGGTAGATACAGGTGAAGTCCATGGGTGTGGCTCTAAAAAGACATACGCTGTAATCAGCTCCATCATCTCGTCCGTTACATGAGGAGAGAGCATATGAGAGGCAAACCAACGTTTGACTAACCGAACTGTAGATGAATATGCAGTGTATCGTGCACAAAGTGCTTGAACAGAAAATGTATGTGATTGTTGATAGGTAATATTATAGTTGTATTTTTCCAAGGCTTCCTTTGCCATACTCTTTTGAAGTGGTGTCGAGAGTTTGGTATCTATAATCTTTTTCAGCTGTTGAGGCTCTTGTTCAAGTCCAATATGGCATCGGAAGACAAATCCTTGATAGTAAACGTCAAGATAACCACGGATGGCCATTGGGTTTCTTTCACAGATATCATCAACAACGACAGTATCCACTTGATAGCGGTTTTTAAGCTCCTCTCCCATCTTCAAATAGAACGAATGCTTCACTTTTTGAAGAGCACTCAGATCATCTGGAAACTTGGCAGATCGTTCGATTTGTACAATGACATCAATTGCTTCATAGAAACGAGTTGTATTAGGGTAACCAATAGCGTTGTTGAAATCGACTGGATGAGGCAAGGTGGCAGTAGCATATCTTAAGCTTGAAGAGGCAGGATAGACGCTACTAACCATGAGTGGTAGCGCATCATCAATCTCACGGATCTGTTTGCTGAGCTGAGTAAAGGCTGTCATGACTGAGTGGAAACCAGTAATTTTCAATTCAGGATTGAATATGTGTTGAGGCAAACATTTGGCATAATTCAAGTAGCTATAGAATTGACCTGTCCAATATTGGACTTCTTCTGGCTTCAATGAAAGGTGCAATTCAAGCAAGTATTGAACAATCTGCTGTACAATGAGACTACGGTTTTCATAGCCTTGTGTTTGCCAGACAACTGCTTCAACAATAGATCCATCCTTGAATCGACGCAACTCCGATTTATTGCCCCAGAACTTTCTGAACTCCGCAACTTCTTCTTCGTTTTGTGATTGTGGTCCTTGATCAACTAATCGAGGAGCATTATCTGAGTTAAGCAATAAGCCAATGGTAACAACTGCATCTTGATCCATATCAGTAGGCGTATTGGCATCAACAGACCAAGTATGAGGATGATGGTAGGTATGTTGGACAGCAATTAAATCAACACGGTTTGTTAAACCTCTTGTTAATATGTGACTGATTCGTTGGACAAAGAATGGCAGATATGAATAATAGTCTGCCTTTACATGTTCCGTAAATACTTCAGTAGAGGGCATTGGAAGTTTGATACGGACAACGTTGTCATATCTGAGTTTTGTATCATTGACTTTTTTGAGGAACATGGGCTCAAATCGGTCTACAGGATCATTAAGAAGTGACATGGCCAGCTTGGCTTCATGTTGTATTTGAGCAAGTCCGGACGAATGGATTGAAGCAGCAAGATTGAGTGTTCCTGAGGGATCTACAATAACCACATCGTAATGGTTCAAGAATTCTTGCTTCGAAAACTCTTGTCTTTCGCTTTCGCCAATAAATACAGGATTTTGTTTAAAGTCCCTTGAAGCAATAAAGTCAAGAGTACCTCTGAACAATTGATATGAACTGTGAGTTGACGACAGCTTCTTGTCGATACCATCCTTATTGCCTTGCATCAAGTAGGACATGATCATAGCAAACAAAAATGGTGTAAATCCGATGTTTGCAAGTCCACGCTGATAGATCCATGTTCTAGCCAACAAAACAGCATTCTTAAATTCAGGGCATGCCTTACTATGCTGATATAAAAATGCTAAATTTGCTGTGTAAGAAGTATCGACTAGAAGTGAGGCGTTGTAGTGTGGTGTAGCCATGGTGTTGTCTGTAGAAGTTTTCACACTAGATTTGCCGGGAGCGAGTCTATGCATGGGGAACGTATCGAGATCGACGCTAGGCAAAATACGGATAACACACTTTGTCTTTGAGAAATCCACATCTGATTTATCTCCACCAGGTTTAACTAACAGTATAGGACGACGAGAATCGTTATTCATGGTGCTGTATTCAATGTGAAATTTCTTTTTAGATGACTGAATGGCATGTGCCAAAACACCCAAGTAACAAGCACGCTTGTGGAAGTAACGATAGTTGGAATAATCCTTTTCCTGGAAAATGGAGCTTGGCATCTCCACAGCTACATCTACAGTGAATGGCGTCTTTGTCTTTGCTACAGTCTTTAATGCATATCCACCAACAATATGAATAGATGATGGCTTTTTGAAAGCAAATGAGTGTAAGGCATCAGGTGAAGGTTGAGGATCTGGGAAAGGTATGACAATTTTGTTCTTCTTGAGCATATTATCTGCAAATTCAACGAGCTATAAAGCTGTAAGTAAGTGGCATAAACAAGATGAATTGCTCTTACCTTCATCGGTTTGCCTTCAGGGATACTATCAAATGTTGCCTTCAAATTGTGAAGTGCCTTTTCCAGTGCTTTGTGCTTATCATAGTTAATGCTGATTTCAGATAGTAATTCTTCAATCTGTTATTAATTGTTTATATAAGCAAAAGTTGAATTTATACATTGTTGCCTTGAGTGCATACCTCTAGTTTAAATATATTTGATTTAAATAGCTCCACAGTTTCTTTCAAGCCTTCCAATTCACCAGCAATGATATCATCTTCAGTGGGAGCTGTTTTCTTTATTTCAGTACTCTCGAGTTGATAGTCTTCTTCTTCATCATCCTCATCGTAATCGTCCGATCCAGATTCATCTATGTACTCGTCCTTTATGACAGGTGCTTCCTTCTTAGCTATCTATATAAAGCCTTGAGCAACAATGACATAGTTTGAAGGTATCTAAATACTGACCTTAGCAGGAGGCTCAGATTCTGAGCTTTTCTTTTGCTTTCTCTTTGCAGTGACAGCCATGACAACTTGAGAAAAAGTTTATGCGTAAAGAAAGAAAGGAACTTTGTTTTTTGGACAAAATGGCTGTGGCTTGAGTTTGAAATTTAGTGACACTTTTTCATTGAAAAGAGGCTTATTCTTGCTATATTTAGACAGCAGCAGTGACTGCCTTCTTTTTACGCCTTACAGTGACAAGGAAAAAAAACTTTCCTTAATTTTTTTTTTTATTCTCGTTTTTTCTTTTCTACCAAACAGAAGATGCTCGTTCTTTACGAAACCTCTGCCGGTTACGCCTTGTTTAAGCTTGTCAAGGACAACAAATTAGATAAGCCTGAAGAGCTCTACAAGGAATTTCAAGATGCCGAAAGTGCTAACAATGTGTAAAGAAATGTCACAACTATTTATTGATTTTGGCGACTAACGCAACTATCTTTTTTGATACTTTAGCGTTAAATTGAAGGCATTTGAAAAGTTTGAAAACACTACTGATGCTTTATCTGCAGTAACTGGTATTGTTGAAGGAAAGATGCCCAAGAACTTGAAGAAGTTCTTGCAATCAGAAATCAAAGATATGAACAAGGAACAATTGATTATTAGCGACCCTAAATTAGGTATGAATCAATAAGATGTGACAAGTTGTATGAATATAAACCATATTATGAATAGCTTCTTCTGTTAGTAAAAAATTAGGCATCAAGGTTTTGTCTGATGGCACTGTCCAAGATCTTTTCAGAGGTATTCGCGAGCAATTCGAATCTTTAGTCACCGGTCTCTCTCATTCTGATCTTGCTGCCATGTCCCTTGGTCTTTCTCACTCACTCTCTCGTTATAAGCTCAAGTTCAGCCCTGATAAGGTTGATACTATGATTGTTCAAGCTATTGCTTTGTTGGATGATCTTGACAAAGAACTCAATACATATGCCATGCGTTGCAAGGAATGGTACGGCTGGCACTTTCCTGAAATGAACAAGATTATTGTCGACAATCTTGCTTTTGCCAAAGTCGTAAAGGCTATGGGATACCGTACCAACGCTAAAGACACTGATTTATCCGCCATTCTTCCTGAAGAACTTGAAGCTGAAGTTAAGGAAGCTGCTGAAATTTCTATGGGAACTGAAATTTCTGAAGAAGATTTGCAAAACATCTTTGGCCTCTGTGACCAAGTTATCACCATCACCGAATACAGAAACCAATTGTATGAATACTTGAAGAACCGTATGAATGCTATTGCACCCAACTTGACTGCACTCGTTGGTGAATTAGTTGGTGCTCGTTTGATCTCTCATGCTGGTTCCCTCATGCAACTCTCCAAGCAACCTGCTTCTACTATTCAAATTTTGGGTGCTGAAAAAGCACTTTTCCGTGCCTTGAAGACAAAACACAACACACCCAAGTATGGTTTGATCTACCATGCTTCTTTAGTTGGTCAAGCTGGACCCAAGCATAAGGCCAAGGTCGCTCGTTTACTCGCCGCCAAGACTGCTTTGGCTCTCAGAGTTGACGCCTTGGGAGAAACAGAATCCAATGAAATTGGTGCTGATGGTCGTAGCAAGGTTGAAGCTCGTATTGATTTGTTAGAAGGTCGCTTCGCTGCCAAGGCCAACAAGGATACCTCCATTCAAAATCAATCCAAGTTCAAGTTGAATAAGGTGCAAGCATACAATGACAGTGCTGACGTAGCCATGACTGAAGCAGCACCAGAAGCAGAAACAAGTGCCAAGAAGAGAAAGGCTGATGAAGTTGAAGAAGATGAAGAGCCAGTTGAAAAGAAGGCAAAGAAGGAGAAGAAAGAAAAGAAGGAGAAGAAGGATAAAAAGGAGAAGAAAGAGAAGAAGGAAAAGAAAGAAAAGAAAAACAAAGATTAGATAACTTTGTGTGTGTGTTTGTGCTTTTTTTATAATTTGTAAATATATATGAAATTTTCATTGAAAACCCACCACATTGTCTTGCTTTCTTTTTATATTAATAGAGTTCATTTTTTCATTGATTTTTGCTTTCTTAAATAAAACTTATAGTGAAGTTTATTCCAAAAAAAGAGTTGAAACTTAACTTCATAGCAAAAAATAAGTAGTCGTGGTTTTATTTAGGCCTATCAGATATAATTTCCAGGACATTTATTTTTCAGGGCAAAATTTCCCATAGTGCGTTATTGTCCGATATTGTGCTAGTCTCTGGTGATTAAGCTGTCAATACCTAGAGCCTTGAAATTCTAATAGTGAGAGTGGAAAAATGGTTTGTGGTGGGTGCTTAGATGTGTACTATTATTCGTTACCACCAAAATGTAACAAGGACAGCCAATGCACTGCGTGTCCTTTTGGCGAGCAACGGGTTATTCGTACTCTTTCGCATGTTTGCACATCAAATGGATGAACCTTTGATTCGATTTGTAAACTACAAATGGAAAGTTGTACTGTATTCCAAAAAATAACGACGCTGCTACTGAGACTGAATGTCGTGCTTTCCAAATTTAGATATGGTATTGAAACCATTGTAATATTGTCAGAGTAACAATAATTGCATACTCATTTTCTTCCTCTTTTTGACATGATGTCGTTTTATTCAAACATATTTTTCTTTGTCGTCTTTTTACGTAAATAATTTATAAAATTTACAGTGCTTCACACCAATAGCTTTAACAGCCTCTCGAACATTAAATAAGATACCAAATACTTTGCTGATCGAAAATGCTTTTCTGAATTCATTTTTCCATATCAGCAATGCGTTTGACATTTCCCTCTATAACAGTTATGATTTGAGTGTTCATTTTAGTTTATTCGAAAGAATATAGAAAACGTATTTCTGTGCCTGAGCCAGTTTTAGAAATAAAGCATTTGTATTTGTTGTCCAAAACGAAGTTTAGCAAACTAAAGATAATTAGCAGTGAACATCCAAGGCGAATTACCTTGGCTCTAAAAAAGTGAAACCCGCATATTGGTTAATCACATTCCGTAAATTGAAGAAATCAAAAACCGTTGATTGGGAATTTTTCTGCAAATCATTGTATGCGGCAAAAATCATATGTTGCTGACAGTAGCAATGCCTTTCCTTTTGTCATTAGACAGTGCTATTACGACTTAATCTACAGCAGTATGCACACCGTTTTGTTAGCAGTCATCCGTTTCTTCTTCGTCCTTTGCTTTGCCCTTCGATGAATAAGCTATAAGAAGGACATAGTTCAACTAAACAAGTAGAGGTATTATCATGGGTATTTTAGCTGTAAAAAGAATAGACACTAGGACATTTGCTTCTTATTTTATATTTTAAAAAGACCCTATGCTGAACTGAGAATAAAAATTATGCTTAAATGAAAACCAGATGTCTATGATTGTTAAACTGAAGCATCATTTTCTTCCTTTTTCTTTCTCTTTCCCTTAAACATGTCATTGACGGCCTCAGTGACAGGGCCAAGCCCTACTTCTTTTATACCATCAACAACATCATTCATCCATTCGATACCTACCAGTTTATCATCAGTGAATGGGTCATCTATCATTACATCATCTCCCACAGTCTTTACATCTACCAACAGCACTGTACAAACATCCACAATACCTGCTTCAACGTCCACAGTGACTCCAGGCCCTTTTTTTCCTGGAGGTGAAAAGTTTTTTAATACGCAAAATCCAAGTAAACCATCTATACAGTTTGGGATTTGTGCTGTGGCTGGCCTTGTGTTTTTCATTGCCTTTTGTTTCCTAAGAGTAAGGTAAGAAAACAAAATACATCTTTAAAACTAAGGGGAACTTATACGAAAAACAAGGCTTCCTGTTATGTTCGCACCACGTAAAAACATGAAGAGGTACAGAAAAAAAAAGAGAAAAGAGATGATATAATGATCTGATCACAGTTTGATAGACATAAACCACCAGAATTATCCAATTCTTTTTTTGGCTGGATTATACCTGTATTAAAAGCCAGCACTGAAGAAATGCTACTCAATGTTGGTTTGGACGCGGTTTTGGTAATTGAATCAAAGATGCACTCTTTACAGAACTTATCAACCATTGTTTGTTATTAGATGCTTCATTTTCTTGTAATGGCAATGAAGATATTCGGCTTATGCTCAGTATTTGGTGCCATCATACTAATTCCGATTAGTGCAACAGCCAAAAATAATGAAAAATCAATGAGTGACATTGAAAAAATATCCATCACTCACACTGAAGATGGAGACTTGCGACTGATTGCGTTTCTCGTATTCACCTATTTTGTTACCATCGTCACTCTCTATTACCTGACACAGAGCTATTACAACTACGTCTATTTGCATGCAAAATACATGCTCAACCAGTCTAAACAAATGGTCAGTCGATCAGTCATCGTCACTGGTATTCCAGAGCGGCTTAGATCGGATCAAGCTTTGGCAGAGTATTACGAAAACTTGGGAATTGGCCCTGTTGAAAGCTGTTATGTCGTACGAACCGTTCACCAATTGGATAAGCTTGTCAAACAGCGAGCCTCTGCCTTGACGAAGTTGGAGAAAGCTTATGCCAAGTATTGGGGCAACCCTTGTCGTATACCAGGCTACGATCCGGATACAATATTGGATGATGTTGAAATGTATAAAAAGGTCCTTGATTTAGCCGAAAAGAGAAACGATAGCAGCAGTAGCAGTAGTAGTGATAGTGAAGTAGAGGATGAGAACGGGAATAAACAGAAAAAAAAGTCCTTTGCACTACGTTTAACAAAAAAGAACACTTGGAAACGAGCTGTAAATACCACATTTTTCAAGGGACTCATCGATCCTCTGGAACAAGAGAAAAGATCAAAGCGACCAACAGTGCGTACAGGATTCCTGGGTTTATTTGGAAAGAAAATAGATGCTATTGAGTACTATACTGTGTTATTTGACAACTTAGATAAAATGGTAGCCGAAAAAAGACGTTCGCCCCATTATGAGATGACAAATGTTGCCTTTGTCACGTTTGAGCATATGAGTAGCGCTGTAAGTATGATTGATGTAGTATTGCATAACAATGAATGTTAACTTATATAGGTCATTGCCTCCCAAATTGCCATTCATCCTGAACCTTTTGCATGTCGTACTATCTTGGCTTATGAACCAAGAGATGTTTTGTGGTCTAGCGTTGCCATCCGTGGTCGTGAACGAATTATACGAGAGATTATTGTTTGGGCAATTACTATTGCACTCGTCATCTTTTGGTTTGTACCGGTCACTATCTTATCATCTCTCTTGAGTCTGGAAACGCTCAAGCGCGTTATACCTAAACTGGCTAATGCAATCGAGGGCAACGAAGCCTTGAAGGGTTTTGTGTCTTCATTCGTGACAACTGTAGCACTTAATATTGTTACTTCTGTGCTGCCCTTAATCTTTGATGGTAGGATTATCACTAAAATACGAGCGCAGTAAACTGACTTGATGATTACCATAGCTCTAGGATATTATCAAGGTTTACGAGCGCGTAGTGCTATTGCCGAATCGACCTTTAGCAAGTAAGTACTTGTATAAAATATGTCAGCAAAAAAAAAAAAATAACTCTTCATACAAGATATTTCTTCTTTTTGGTCTTTTTCACATTGATTACGTTTACTTTAGCTAATGCAAGTATGCAAACGGTTATCGATTTTGCAAACAACCCAACTTCTATTCCAGAAAGACTAGCTGATACACTTCCTAACGTATGTATAAGTACGACTTATATATTTATACACGTGTATACTCACATATCAAAAGATTGCTCCCTTCTTTATCAATTATGTCATTTTACAAGGATTTTTACTGTAAGTAAAGCGCATCATTCCATACAACATTTGATAAGCTTACCACTGATTAATATAGAATGCCAATGAACCTGTTATTACTGGGAGCACTTATCGTACGCGGCTTTTATCATGTCTTTATTTGTAAAACTCCAAGAGACCATGCTGAAAATAGAGCCCCTTGGTCATTCAATTATGGCACTGGCTATCCTGTACCTTTACTTGTATTCATCATTGTTCTTGAATACTCATGTATCTCGCCGATTATCATGGTATTTGGTGCAATTTACTTTTGCTTCACCTACATCGTATACAAATATCAGTTTCTTTATGGTACTATTCTTCAAAATCATATATAGGACATGCCATTAACATCATTACAAAAAGTTTATTTTAGGCCTTATGAAGCTGCTGGTAGATTATGGATCATGACCGTCCCTCGTATCATCTTTGGACTTGTATTGTTTCAATTAACCATGACTGGCTACTTTGTCTTGAGAAAGTTTATCGCATTAGGTGCAACGTGCGCTCCACTGATTGCCATTACTATCCTTTATAAACTTATACTTGATCGAGCGTTTTTGAAGAACGCACGTAATTTGCCTATGCAGCTACTTCGCGATAATATGCAAAAGTTACCAGATGTTGTGGATCCTTCAGACGACGATGATGACGACGACGACGATGATGATGATGGTAATGATACGCAACAACAGCAATTGAAGGAAGAAGATCATTCCAAGGATAAAAATAGTGATACTGCAGCCACAGACAGTATTGAAAAGGTTGACCACGAAAAACAAATGGTTAGAAACAAATGGAAAACCGCTGCCTTATCTGCAGTGCAGATCGGAGCGAAGACAAAGGAAGAAGAAAAGACAAGTCCTGAGACATCCTCTGTATCAATTGTTAGGCCAAGACATCGAAAAGTAGTGTTGGATGAAGACGACTACGAGGCAATTCCCGATAAATTAACTGACTATCGACAGCCTCCTATGCAGCTAAACCCTGGATTATTAGATACCGGTTTGAAGAGATATGGTAATCCTTGGATCGTTGGAGTCTTACCACAACTATGGTTACCCATGAAAGAACCAGGTCAGGCTCACAAAGAAGGAAAAGAACAGTCCAAACGAAAGCGCGCGAGTGACGCATTCAACCGTCGTTCAGAAGGAGGAGGCACCTTGGCTCAACATTTGGCAGAAGTTCTTAGAAGAATGGAAATGGAAGCCAAAAGGAAAGAGAAAAAGCCTGATGAAAATAATAGAGAGGACAATAAAAATAACTCAAGACAAGATAATCAGCAACGTACAAAAATTGCTCAGGAGAGTGCCCAGATGACTGCAGCATCTTTGGCAGGTCATCGTCCAAATAACAAAACATCTGCATTACGAACTTTATTCAAAATGGGCGCTTTGAAAAGGCAAGGTCAAAAAGCAACGAAGGATGCACAAATAGACGAAGTAGCCATGAGCCCAGTAGAGCCTCAACATCAAGATCCACTTGAAGCGATTGAAAAGGGTCCGCCTGTGAAAGATGATAGCAGCGAAAGTAAGGCATCTGCAGCTAAGTCTGTTCATGCAACATATTATCATCATCCTGAACGACGCAGGCATCATTCAGAAAACACAGCGCACGCTACTCCTTCTAGACCAGAGGTGCATCATTATGGAGTAAGTTCCCCTGCTGCATTTCATGATGAATCTTTAACAGACGATGAACATGTGGAGGATCATGGAGAAGATCGCTTACCAGCCAAGAGACTGAGTAGTGTACCCCTTATTGATAGAAAGTAAATAGTATGTGAATAAATAAACTGTCGTGTAAATACATTGCAAATAAATAAACAAAGAATTTTATTACAACTCTGAGAAGTGTTCATGTTCGATCAGCCTAATTTTAAAGTCTAAAGGTATCTTGATGCCTTTTATCTCGCTATAGCTATCCAGACTGGGATAAAGCTTGTTCCCTCTATGGGAGAGTGCTGGTTTAATGGTGCAACGGGCCAGCGTTTTGATGGTTATGTTAAACATGTGTTTTTCCATCTATTTAAAAAAGAGTATGTTGGCATATCTTGTGATTATTCAATAACCTTGTAACAAATTTACCAACTCAATCACAGGATTAAAGTGCGTATACCAGCTAAGTGCAAAGTCTCTTCTATCATGTGGGCTGCCATTGAGATGTGCATTTGATTTAAACAAAGCACTAGCGGTAGAACTAAAGTGCCATCCTAACCCATGTGTTCTTTGTAAGGGATTACTGTATTCGTCAAAGGCGTGATTCTTGTGAATAGCTACAATCGTAAAAAGAATGAGTAATCGATGATGACGCTTTGGCAAACTTACTGTCTTTTGATAGCCTTTGTGACGTATTAGTTATGGAAATCGTATGATATCTAAAACATTGTTCTTGGAAAGAAGCATAACATGGAAGCCTTAAACGATCTGAAAAAGTAGGTTGGCGTCCATTTAGCATGATGAATCGATTTAATTCTCGTGAAATATTTCTTTGTACGTCCGGATAGTAACAAAATATAGTATATACCCGTACTGCCATACTGAACATAGAGTTGCAGCTAATTATGAAGAATTCACCTGCATGATGTTTAATAAGAAAAAGCATCAATACATATATAAAGTGATATACCGATAATAGAACTTATGCTATCATTATTAAACCGATGTAATCGTTTTGTGTTATCCATTCGTTTAACCATGTTATCTTGTTCAGTTTCTCTAGCTGATTGTACCAAGTACTGTATCAAAGGTTGAAAGTATGTACGATAAAACACATCCAAGTCCTTGTCCTTACAAGTTTCAATGCTTGACAATGACCACTTCGATTTTTGACCATCCAACGCTTTTTCTAACTCGCTGTATTTGAGCAATGTAAGCTCAATCCTCTGGTATAGCTTATCGTCTAGAGAGGCAATGCTTGGGCTACCAAATACAAGGAACAGCATGATATTGACAATGGATAGACGGATATGAGGACTTGGATTAACACCATCATCTGCCAAAGTATATCCAACAAGACTGCTGATAGACTTGTTTATCTCTAGATCCAGCAGAAAATCAAGTTTATTCAAGAGGATAGGATTCACTAGGTTGCAGATTGCTACTCTAATGTAATTCCACGTCTCTCTAGCGTGGTCGGTATAAATAGGCGTCCTAGAAAGCGTATAATATTATTGCATTATATTCTGTAAGCTAAGCGTCTCCTTTGTTTTTTTTTTTACTTGTCACAGCTACAAGCGCTTGTGTCTTTCTTCCATATATTGCATACACAAGTAATTTTGGTTTTGCTTTTTCCTAAAGAGGGAATGCACTCTTCATAAACACGCATCAATTAGTTTTAGAACAATAACATTGGTGTATAAACCTTTTTCTTTTTTTTTTACCAATACAACGTCTAAAGCGGCTAGGCTTAGAAATATGTGTTGAATCGAAAGATGTATCGAGCCTCCTAAGGCCAATTATCATTTTTCTGATGGAGACAATTGCAAGAATAGGCACTATGGTTGTGCTCAACACAATAAGACAACCTTTAGAAAAACTCATTATAAGAAGAAAATGAGAGGAAAAGACAAGAGTGTAACTTGGCAACAAATTTATAATACTATAGTAATAATGAGTCCAAACCTGTATGCTCATTATATTCATTTTATTATACTAATTATGAACCATTGTATGTCATTCACATCTGGTAATAAGGAGGGAAGGGGGGTAT
The DNA here is from genome assembly GCA_025529335.1 of Rhizopus sp. PT2906. Classification (NCBI taxonomy): domain Eukaryota; kingdom Fungi; phylum Mucoromycota; class Mucoromycetes; order Mucorales; family Rhizopodaceae; genus Rhizopus; species Rhizopus sp. PT2906. The sequence goes on from JAMYHX010000105.1 coordinate 33,109, forward strand.
AGGTTTATATGTACACATCTTTCACATCGCTTTACATGTATTTATATATCGAGACTTGGTTTTCGCTCAAGCCAATAAGCAACTCTTCTGTATCTGCTACACAGTGCTGTACGTCATATACTGTACCATTTAATTTTAGGGTTTGTACTTCTGAAGCCTTGTTTCTACACTTGATTTCATCGTCTTCATTAAAGCAAATAAACAATTCACCATCTCTCTCAAAAAAGCAATTTCTTGTCAACACCATCTGTTTATATCTGTTTGTATGTATCCAATCAATGTCTGTATCAAAGCAAAATTCGCTGTCCTCTGAGTTGTTACCAACTATGTACTGTGTCATCTCTTTACTCCTTAGACTTGTCAAAAGTTTTCCGTTTTTGTAATAGGTGTGAAATGGTTTGAAATCTAGAGCCATGTTTTAGTTGAAAAAGGAGCACTACTTTTTTCTTGGTGCTTTTACCTGCATTTGTCACAATGGGATTAAATCTTACGGAATGATCACTCTCAAATGTCCACACATAAGATTGCTTTAGATTCGAGCATAAAACAGTAGTACGGGAGTCATTTAGTTGTCCGATATTTAATGAGTGAATAGGTGCTAATGCCGACAAGGTGGAATCTTTTAGTTTATGCAAAGGTGATTTTGTGTTACGTATATCATAGACCATCAATGTATTGTTTGCCAATCCACAGTAAAGTAGATTATCATCGTATTCATCAAATGCACAAGACCATCCGGGTGCATCCAAAGAATAACTGTAAAAAGTCTCTGTCAGTATCTTTTTTAGACAAGCATCATTTTCATATTACGTTTGAACAGTAACATTATTTGATAGAGAAGTCAGTTTTAGTGTTTTATCAAGACTGGTCGATAACGTGAGGTATCTTTCTGATGATGATTTGACGTCCTTGATCCAATTACTGTGTAAATCAATATATTCCGATATTCCTGTATCAAACAAATTAATTTTCCTCAATCCATATCCACAGCTTTGCTTTTTCTCCACAGATACAACGATGGTATGATATGAAGGCAAAACGGTCAATACGCGATATTTCTACACAAATAAAACGAATATATCAATATCATGCAGTTGGGATACATCATTTTTTTTTGGTTACTTCTGATGATTCTAATGAAAACGTTCTGCATAGTTTAAATTCTTTTAGCCCCATAATAGGTGATTCTATAGACGCCATGGAAGACACGGCCTTTAACTCGAGAGCTTCTTCCGCTTTGATTTTTGCCAATTCGTTTCTGCATTGCTGAAGCTGAAACTGAACAATGGATATCTCATGAACGCAGTCATCCAATACTTGTTTGAATGACCTTATTTCTTCCTTTAACTTCTTGATCGTCTTTTCATCTTCTGGTAGTACTTTTGTCGGCCAAATGACACGTGGGTCCCTCTTGTTTACCATTATTCTAGTTTAATGGATATAGAATTAGTATATCATAAAGCAAACAATGATCCTCTCTTACCCGCATAGTGGGCAAGAACTAAAGGCTTTTACGTAGGCGTCTATGCAGCTAAAATAAAATAAATGAGCTTGTTATATGCCTAATGTAGTGTCTTTGTTTACCTCTTCCCAAAGACATCTCCGCAGCTCAATTGAACAATACGATGTGGACCCTGTGTCGTCCAGGCACATTCACATAAAGTACAATTAAGTTGTTCTTTTATATCATTTTCTTCTTCTTCCTCTTCTTCTTCTTCTTGTAGAGCTCTTTTATTTCTTGAAGGAACTGATACTACTATTGGATTTTGAAAATCAGGATCTTCAAGATCGATGAAATCCATTGATTCACACACAAAAAAAGAAAAGTTATCAGGCAAAAGGTATTTTAGTGGACAGCTGAGTACACTTTTAAATCCAACAGTTCAAAAAGCACAGTATCCTTGCTTTTGAATCAGCTCACTGCAAACAAATGACGCTCCCTTTAATGATCTATACTATCTTATGTAGGCTTAGTAGCCTAGAGCAAAGACTTGTTGATTGAGACTATCTCATTGTCTATAATAGTTTACCCTTTTCCCTCTCTTTGAATTGGGCGATATTTTACTTTTCTATGAGGACCGCAAAGTGAAGTCGACAAGAGAGATTTAATCACACAAGTGTCTTTTGTTCTTAAAGTATAATTTATTATTATTATTATTATAATTATAATTACTATTGTTACAATTCAATCATGGTCTTGTATATCTTAACTAAGACTGAATGAGAGATCAAATGGTATAGGGGAATTTTGTCCGAGGATGGAAACTCATGGAACACTCATCCTTCGGATAAGTAGTTGCAAATAACCAGATAGTATTTGAGTCCTGAGTAGGATAGTGCTTGAACTCCAGTCTTCTTGTTGCTTGAGCGATTGTAGACATGACATGAAGAATAGCATATTCTTTACCAATGCAGAGATGAGGACCGTTACCAAACACCATAAAGTTCTTTGGGTAATTTTCTGCTATACCCTCCGGTCCCCATCTATCTGGATCAAATGATTCGGGATTAGGATATGCAACTGGGTCATGAAGCGCGGGATAAGTAGTGGGAATGATCATTGAGTTGGCGGGAACAGTATAGGTGTCTGTAATAGGAAAATCCTTGTGTGTCTGATAAGGAACCATGAGCACAGGAGGTCGAAGACGGAGTGCTTCCTTGACAACTTGGCGAAGGTATACAGATTTCTCCATGAGTTCAAGAGTTAGAGGCTGATTGGGATCATTAGCACGCAATCTATCTTGTTCATCATACACTCTCTTTAACACATCAGGATGATCGGCCAAAAGCTGGAAAGTCCAAGTGAGTGCAGAGGAAGTCGCATCCTGTGAAGCAAACAGGAAGGTTAAGATGGTTAAAGCAATCTCCCGATTTGTGAAGGCATGGGGTGCGGGTTTTCCCTTTTCCAGACACTCTTTTTCATTTTCTTTCATAGCAATGAGCCAATTATCCAAAAGACATGTAGCTTCACCACCGTTGTCTATACGTATTCTAGCGTCTTTAATAGACTCAATAAATGCGTCATAGATGTACTGTCGAGACTTCATAGCTCTATGTATTTTGGTACCAGGCAGAGGATAAGGGAAATTGACAAGTTCAAGGGCAGCTGTGATGTTGAAGTATTCTTCAGAGCATCTTTTTGCGACAGACTTTGGCATGAAATCTCCAAGAAAAACACGAAGCGATGACTGCATGTTCAATTCTCTAAAATCCCACTGGTATCTTCTGACTTTGCCCTCATGAGAGAGCCATTCATCAAAGAATGCTTGATAACACTTGTCCATGATGGGTAAATAACCTCCGAGTGCATTTCTTTGAAAGAGAAATTTCAAGCCTTTGCGGTATTCAACATGCTGTTTTCCATCCATAAAGACCCAATTATCATCTGTCAAGATATACCTCATGGAGTCAACCACAGCAGGTTGAACAAAGCTGGGTGAATTTAGTATTTTGCGACTAAATTCGCAGTTTGAAGCGATTACGATAAATCTATAGTAGTTAAATTAATGGTTCGATATTTTTTATTTTTTATATATCATTGTACCTGTTAAAGACAGAGACACAAGACAAGTTACCACTTTTCCATTTCGAATTGTACTTGTCAAACGTTGGTTTCATCGAATCCATCAAGGATCCAATAAGGGGTACCTTAAACATTGGTCCTGGTAAGTGCTTCTTTTTTCTCTGATAGTCAATCTGTTCCCAAATCAAAAAGCCCGCGACAGCTGCTGTGGCTAATCCAATTGGAGTTACATATTTAGATTCAGTAAGGTTGTCGCCAACCACTTGTTTTATTTGCTCGGCTGTCTCTTCTACAAATTTGCGAGCCTTATCCACAACAGTACTAAAGATAGACAATAAGTCACAAAAAGAAAAAGACCACTCTTCGTTACCTGCTCATGTCTTTTTAATTGACAGTAAAAAAGAGAAAAAAAAAGTAAGTACTATCAAGCTTATTTATATCTTTTGTCTCTGTTCTACCATTCATGATTCGCTCTTTTAATTTGATAGACAATCTTGTAATAACATAGCAATGCCTTGATCGTGTAAATGTGCCTTTATTGATATGATTTCTTTATAGATGAGCGTTATAATTGAATGAGAGTCAGACAACAAAATGATCGACGGGTGTGATTAAATAGGAATACACACTTTATTAAATGAATGTAATGCATAAATAAACACTTTATTGTGCTGAAAAGGAGGTAATATCAATATATCATACCACTTTTTTAATTTCACGTTTTTTTTCTTTCCTCATGCCACCTTCTCCGCGCCTCTCTATCGTAAAGCCATTTTTGCAACCAGTTTAGCTTGGGATAAGAGATAATTTCGAAATTGATTGGTTCAGAGCATTCAGGATCTACAGCAAACGCAATAGCTTCTTGAAATATGATTCGAACAGTGACCGTTCCATCAAAGATATTTCTATCCTGAATATCAATGCTATCCGTCGCATTTGAATTCACAAACATATTGTATTGCTTTGTCAGCTTTCGTTCATTCACTGGTTCAAATCGTGTCCAATATGTGTCTTGTGCGGATAAACTGTGTAGAACAGACGGTGACACGAGCGCTCTTCGAAAGCACCAAACAAGTCTTTTCTCACTACGTTTTGTTCTCTTCAGCCAGCGCCAGGGCCACATCATTGAGGAAACACCATCTTGACTTTTTTGGTTTTGTCGTATCTGACAAGAGAAACAACAAAAGGCTTGGGTGAAGTAATCTGATAATCCCTTCAATGGTCGTTTGATATCATCTTTCCATTTCTTTGATCGAGTGCTGGATGTACCATGTATCCTATGATTATCATTTGTATGAATGCTATCATGAGTTTCAGGCGTAGGATATAGAATGATATTTTGTCGTTGTTGTTGTTGTTGTTGTTGCATGATGATAATAATATATATATATATATATACACTAGGAGAGCAAAAGAGAAAAAACTATGGTGATCGGATTTAGATTTCAGTCTCTTTTTGGGGCGAAGTGGAACACAATGGTGAGACCAAATATGGAAATCATGTAATAAAAACTATACTCTAGGAACAGAATGTTTACACTAATCACTATAAAGCATTTGACATATTAGGTTGATATATTGAATTACTGTTGACATCACTGTTCGATATTATACATCGTTATCAAGAACGAATTCAATGGGCAAGCATATTCATTTATAAATCATTGTCTTTAGAAACATGAAGGTGTCCTCTCTATCTTTCTCTTTTAATGTCATGCAGTAGAAAATGGTTTAATGTATATACAAGGTTTATTTATCAAGTAAGTCATCTAGCCAAGCCTCATCATCCTTATTGTCTTCAACGATCACAGCTGTTGGTTTTTTCTTTATTGAACCAGGTTTAGGTAAGCTTGGTTTGTTCATAGGAGCATCATTGACTTGTGTATGTGCCAGTAGTTCGTCAAGGTCATCTATGAGCTCATCTGTCTTTGTATCTTTCTCCTTTTCGTTATTTACAGCATGCGATGACTGTTCTGTTTCTACTACAACTGGTTTGTTGACAGAAAGCGCCACGCGATGATTAGATCCATCATTTCTTAGGTATATGCCTTCTGTCTTGTTTTGTAATGATTGTTGTTGTTGTTGTTGTTGTTTATTAAACAATACATAACCTTTTGCGTTTTTTGTAAATGCTGGAACGAAGGGTTTATCAAGAACAATAGGCTGATATGTAAGAGCATCATGCACCTATTCACGGGAGAAAGGGAGCGTTATTGATTATGTATTGTTGACCTATTTGTTTAACTCACGAGATCATTATCAGATTCTGATAGGCCAAGTAGTTGCTGTATATCTATGCTTCCAAATGCAGCTGTAAGTGATTTAAAGTCAATCTCTAATAACTACATTTTCATATATAAGTTGTCAGTTCGAGATGCACACATTCTCTCTCTTTCTCTTACATTTTGTTTTTGCTGCATGATATCTTTTTCAAACAATTGCTCTTCTTTAAATTTGAAAAACGTTGAACTACCTTCATCTATTTATGCGTTGTGTGAATATAAGCAAATGTCTATCAGGAAAAGGACTTGGTTTACCTGTATTTTCCAGCATGGACACTAGATCAGTTGTTTCACGATCTATTCCTAATTCAGCATCTTTCTCCAAACGATCTAAAAAAAAAAGTAAGCTTTTATACAAATGTTATCTTTATATATAATACCTTGTTCTGTTTCTTCTTCATATCGATCATAATTTGATACAAGCTTTCTTCGAGAGTACTTTGCCTGCATCTTTTTCCTTTCTTCTCTTTCCTCTTCTGTTTCCTCATTGAAGTCTCCATTTCGTCTACGGATGGCAGCAATACCAACACCGCGATCTTTGGCTTTAGCTGCCCTTCTACGTGCTTCAGCTATTTCTGCTGCAGTATGATCTCCTTGTTGTTTTTTGCGTACTTGATATTTACGCGATTCTTTTGCTTTATGCTCATCCGGTCTCATAAAATATAATTTTTTTTAAAAAAAAAAAAAAAAAAAAAAAAAGGTAGGCGAACCTATGGCGTTTTCTCAATAGTAAAAATGGCCTATACATTTTTACCTTAATTGGAAAGTGTATCCAATTTGACAAGCAGAATGTTCTACTGCCCAAGGTTAAAATAGCAACAAAAAAAAGGGGGGTTTGATGAGAACACACAATAAGATATAAGCTTCAGTTCTATAACAGTAGCTACTGACATTTTATAGTAGCATGTCCACATGTTCACCATAGTAATATTGATCTCAGTTTCAATAACTCATATATTCAGGTCCTCTCTCATTGTTGAACATATACTCTTATGCAGATATAAAAATTTTCTCTTCTTTTTCATAATAAACTCTTTGATTGAAAGACATTGACTTATTGGTTCCTTTCATCTGCTTCCCACACATAATACATCAGATTGAACCCAGATTCATCAATAAAGATACAGTTTTGCATAAAGCTGATGTTAAAGTTTTTAATCCATGCCTCAACAGCTCTAGATCTTAGTTCAATAACTTCAGGAGGGCTTCGATTGGCAGGAAACTTTGTAACTCTCCCTAACGTGTAAGTGCAGCTTTCTTTCAGATGCTTATCCACGTCAGATTTAGAAATACTAAAGCCTTCAATTTTATCGCTGAGGGTATCAACCACTTGATCTAGCGTGATTACTGGACTATTGTCAATAAATTTTTTTCAAAAACTTCATACGCTCTTCCTTCAGCTTGTGAAGGTGTTGATTCTTTTTTGGCTGCTCTTCAATAGCATTATCCACTTCTAAGGTCTCTTCTTTTCTGGATGCTTCTTTTACTGCTTTAACCCAAGATTTCAAGGTAGATTCAGGTATGCTATACTTCTCTCCAATTGTAACTAAGAGAAGTAAGCATATACGTCTGGATAGCCCTGTCCTTTTCTTTCTCTGAGTAGTTCTGGTACTGCTGCCTCTTAGTTTTCTTCTTGGCTATTTTCTCTTTCACTATGTTAAATTGTGGCTCTTGAACTTGGTTTAAGACTTCTGCACTGAACACTTCATACATTTGAAATTTGCTTTAATCATTAAAGTCGTAGACGTTGCTAGATTCACTCATTAAGAAAAAAATTAAGGAACCTTTGAAAGCTCATTGCAACTTGGTCGAACTTGTTTTCGAAATGAGACGTCACTTTTGGTCGAAGTTATTTTTTATTGGCCGAATTTAGTTGCCGCTTTGGTCGCTGTATTCATTAAGGGCAGGAAGAAAAAAAATAGAGGAAGGGGGGCAAGGACTTTTCATCATGAATTTTTTGACAGGTGTCAAACTTTCTTCTCCTATAATTCGTCTTGGTAGATATTATTCCTCTTTATATAGACCAGTTGTCACTGGAAAGCAGTTTACAGAGTCGTTTCGCGTTTATCTCGGTAACTTTTATAAATACCATTTATAACAGACTTTGAATTCACCCATTATATCAAACAAAAAGAGAAGGATGGCAAAATAATATCACCTTTTCATGACATTCCACTTTATGTTGATCCTTCTGAAAAGAGCATTGTTAATATGGTTGTTGAGATTCCAAGATGGACAAATGCTAAAGTCGAAGTAAAAAAAAAAAAAAAAAGTTTCTATAGATCGTACTTGATGTTATGCTGATCATAAATATACATGTGTGTTTTGTTTGTATGTGTGTCAATAATAGGTTGTCAATAATGAGAAATTCAACCCTTTGATGCAAGATATCAAAAAAGGAAAGCCAAGATTTGTCCGTAACTGTTTCCCTCATAAAGGTTATATCTGGAACTATGGCGCATTGCCACAGGTACACACAAGTTATAGAGAAATAGCCTCATGATTTATCTAAAGCATTAAAGACATGGGAAGACCCCACTTGTCTACATAGCGAAACTGGAGCCAGAGGAGATAATGATCCTATTGACGCTATTGAAATCGGAGAAGGTGTAGCTAAGCGAGGAGAGGTAAAGCAGGTCAAAGTGTTGGGTATTATGGCCATGTTGGATCAAGGAGAGACCGATTGGAAGGTTGTGGTCATTGATACAAAGGACCCTATGGCAGCCAAATTGAATGGTAATGACGATGGATAAACAGAAAAGAATAGTACCTTAATCTTTAGCTTGTAGACATTGATGATGTGAAAAAGCACTATCCGGGATTATTAGATGCTACAAAGCATTGGTTTGAAGTATACAAGATTCCTGATGGAAAAGAAAGAAACGAATTTGCTTTTAATGGCGAATGCAAGGATAAAGTAATGTATAGTCTATTTTCTTATTATTCCCATTAACCCCTTCATTAGGCTTACGCTAACTGCATTATTGCTGAAACTCATGAAGCATGGCAGAAACTGATTCACGCCAAAATTCCACACAAGACAGAGACTTATAATATAAGCGTGTAAGTGATTAAAGAAGAGTAAAAAAAAAAATATCATGTTCTTATTTATTTTTCCTAGAGAAAATACGTCTGTTGAAGGATCACCATTTAGAGTAGAAAGTGAACCTCTTAAAGTGACGGTAGGAATAGGGGAGGAATCATTGATAAAAGAATGAAGGATTAATGAGATCTATATAGGAAACACATGAAGTTATGCGAGAGGAAGATAACGAAGACTATAATGGCAAGTGGTATTTTGTTTAAAATAAAGCAAAGTATCATCTTTTTTTATAAATTTTATATGCATTTTTACATAAAATCTTCTTCAGCGGCATTAATATCTTCAACTTCTGTTTCTCTCCAATTGCTCTTCATCAAAGATGGATCAAATAAATCATTAATTTCTTTTTCGGCCCTTCTCTTTTCTTCAGCTAATCTTCGAGCTTCTTCTTTCTGAGCAAATTCATCCGCACGAGCCTTTTTTCTATCCATCTTTTCTCTTTGAATCTTTTCCTGCATTAAATCAGGATATCGCTCCACCTTGGTCTTGTTCAATCTGTTCACAACCTCATTGATTCTTTTTTCAACATGCACTCGTTTCACCTTTTTATGATTGTGGAATGTGACTTGACCTGTTTCCATGCCAGGTGTCTTTTTCAAGTTATCCCATGGTGTATAGATAACTGTGATGTTGTTTTTTTTATTTCCTTCGATACTGTTGGCTTTTACCAGTTGAGCACAATCATCAACCACTTCAGGTGGAATATCGAGCCATGTTTGTCCAGGTTGTAAACGGACATAAACGTGAGCGCTAGAGAGTTTGTCAACATGAAACTACCAAATTAGCCAACTCTTTCTTTCTTTCTTTCTTTCTTTATATGATTACCCTAAAACGATGTAAGAAAAGATCACTATTGTTATTATTTGATTACTCACCAAACATCTTCAGGGAATCCATACTTGATCAAGTCTTCATCTGTATTTTATAGTTAAAAGAGTTGTCTCTTCTTTTTTTCATATTTTATCATTACTTTCAAACTTGTCTTTTCCCATATAGATGGTAACAGGTGGGTCAACAACTATAAAACATGTCAAAATGGTGTAAATTCTAAGACCTCCCCTTCAAGAAAGGGGGGGAAAAAAGAAAATTACCATTGCTAGTAAAATACAACACCATTTTGAACAAACTGATTGAAAAAAAAAAAAAATCTATGTGCAAGATCAGCGGCTGTCAATTACTTGGCCAATCAATTGGTTGGCTGAACAACTTATACTTCCCTATGTCCGTAGGAGAAAAAAAAAAGGAAGAAGGAGAGGTAGGTGCCGAATGACTTTAAAGACTATCTAATTAGTAAAGCTACTCGATGTAAGTTCTGGAAAGTAGGATACATTAAGTTTACTGCATTCTCTCGAAATTCATTTTACTCCTGCATGATTAAAATGAAGGTATTACTGTTGATACTTAGTCATCAAACAGGTTCCTAGAATATTGCATAAGGTAAAGTTTAACTTTCTATTTATACTTTAGTGATGCTAGTAATACTTTGACATCTCTTTTCTTTTCTCTTTTGACACAAAGAGATAAATATTGCAAAATTAAGCTCATACGTAATACTAATAATCGTGTGTCATAACGAGTTTATACTTCTCCCTGTTGAAATAGATGTCAGAGTTACGTTAAAAGAGATCTACGCATATGACATTTATGGAAACAAACATTGATAAAATAAAGTTATCTCCAAGTGGATCCATATTCTTTGTTTTTTTTTGTTTTTTTGTTTACTGTACATCAAAGTCCTTTGAGCTGTTCAAATGCACATGTTTAGATGCAAAGCAACCCTCATGCATAGTTTTGCCCTTTCTTCTACAATACAAAAATAGTTAAACCTGAATTGAATTCCCTTTTGAACGCTATGTAGCAACCTGGATAGATCTTTTTTCTTTCCTTGTTTTTATCTTTGGAAGGGAGACAAGTTGTTTCTCCTAAAATCCAATTTTTTGACTAATGGAGTATGAAGGCAACCTTTTCTGGAAGAAAGACTTTTTTTCCTTTGCAGAAACGGGCCACCACCGTTCGTTTTCGAGAAAGATAAAAAGAGGAAGAGAGAAGGAGGTGCAAGTTTTTAAGGAGTCAAGTCGTAAAAAAAAAAAGGAGATAACTGAACTAGAACTGAATTGCATTAAAGCAAGCACATCCAAATTCCTTCAAGTTTTTTTGATATTTAAAAAAGTAAACGAAACCGTGAGCCAGTATGCGCTCAGTCCTATTCCGCGCTTCCTCGTTTGTCCTATTTATCGACGATAATCCCCGCGTAAAGCAAGCTCACCCTTCCTCCCCCCCCCCTCTCTCTCGCCGTTGGCCATAAGCGCTCTACAACGAGGGGGGCTCCTTAGCAGCATTTATCTGATCAGACTGACCATTGACCAAAGACAAATATCTGGGATACTTGTCTCTGTGTGTGTGTGTGTGTATGTGTGTATACACGTTCATGATGTTCCTTATAGATTCCTTTTTTGAGAAATAGAATCAAAACTTAAAGTAGAACTTATTAAAATAATTAAAAAGAATCCCAATTCATGGGTTTTGCTTTTGATCTAATGTAGTACTACCAAACAACTCTATAAACACTAAATAGGAACAATGTCTATTCATCAGGAGTTGTGCAAAATAGCTCACCCTGTTCCCTGCAGCCACAATCAAGATATGAAAAATTGCAATGTCTAATCACCTAAAATAGAACAGACTCAGCCTTTTTCCTCTTTTTTCAGGTAATAAGGCTGTGTGCAAATATGCCTTTCCTGTTCATTCTATTGAACGCCTCCTTATATTAAACAAGAAGGAAACAAGTCTTGTGCGACATTATCAAGCTTTTTTTTAGCTTTTATGAATCCAATACGGTGGGAAGAAAAGAACGAGGAGGAAAGGGAATAGATTGTAAAAAAAAAAAAAAAATGACATTTAGACTTTCAAATTGACAAACCTTATTTATGATAAAGTACCCATAGGGATTGCCAACAATAGCTCTATTTTATATATAGTTAAAATATTCTAATTTCTTCTGTTTGAGCATAGACTTTTTTTTTTTAAAAAAAAAGAAAGGTATGTCAACTTTTTGCATCAGGAACTTTTTGAATATGCATAAAGAATGATTTGATATCAAAAAAGAAAGGGCAAATGTAAGCGTGATTTTGCTCACAAAAGAAGACTTTATTTTTCATTTGAGCAAAGTTATAATTGAATAAATAAACAAGATAAAAGCACAAACAAAAAGTAATAGCAGGCAAAACAATATTTTAAAAGGCAATTCAGCTTATGTAAAAAAAAAAATAAAACTGGATGGAATGAACTAGGTTCTGCATATACAAGAGAGGAGAGAGAAAAGAGGAGAAGAGGGGAGGAGGAGGAGGGGGGCATATGACTATTATGACATAAAATGACAAACAATGAACAACCATAAGAAATCAAGGATATACAAAAATAAATAATAAGAAATATAATGATAGAAAGGGCATGATGAAATTGGGTTTTGCTATAAGATATCATCTTGTTTGTTGCTTGGTTTGAGATGCTGATTAGAAATCTTTATAGTGAAAGTGATCAACCGAACCGGGACTGGGGAATGAGATACTGGATGGGCTATGCAATGACTGACAGCAATGATTTGAGGGAAGTCTTAAGGGAGGTAAAGAAACCTTTGATTGGCTCTGTAACTGATGGAAAGAGATATCGGATGTGGGCGAAGTAGGTGGAGAGATAGGTGGAAGATAATAGTATGATGATTCTTGAGCACCTTGACGTCCTCGATTGCGAAGGGCATGACGCTTATTTTGGAACCAGATCTGAACTGTACGAGGACTCATCCCAAGCTGCTTTCCGAGTGCTCTACGAACTTCAGTGGATGGAAAATAGGTTTGACTAAAAACACGGTTCAAGACAGCTAATTGATCGGGTGATGCTCTCTTTCTTTTCACTTTCAGGTCAGTGCGTTGTTGATGACCATCAAACGAGGTTGGTGAGAGTGGGGGAGATGATAGGAGGTTAGCAATGTTAATTTTTGACGAAGTGGGTGCTCTGTGATGAGTGTAAACAGTGTTGGCTTCCAAGCAAAGCTCTGAAAGAGAAGGTAAAGTGCAGCTAGGATACATGATGAAAGAAATGAAAAAGACAAGGTAAATTTAATAAAAAACAAATTGACAATAAAAAGGATACACTATTTATATACATGTCAACAAAAAATCTGACCCCCTTCAACTCAGGCTACAGTGAATTCAAGGTCATAGAGTAAAGAAACAGCAAAATAAAGGGATTAACCGTGATTTTTCCTTTTTTGATCAGGTCTGAGTGTTGTCTTTCCCTGTATTACAAATCCAGTTTAGGTATTAACAATTGACAATACAAGTAATAATACTAGCAAGATTTACATACTCCTCTTTCCTTTCACCCCCTTTTTAAGCTCCTGTTTGAAAGATTAATATATTGAAATGATTTAGGAGAATAGTTTATAGAGAGAGAGAAAGAGAAAAAGAGAGAGAGAGAGAGAGAGAGAGAATCACAGCCAAATAAAACAAACAAACGAACTTAGACAAAGGAGTTTAATAAAAAAAGGGGGGATTAATGTAATACAGTCATAAAGAATAGTTACATATCTTCTGTAGACCAAGCATGAGCTTCTGCTGCTCGTGATTTAGCTTGATTCTTTTGTAGTAAAAGGTTATCTTCAAATCCTGTGGATCGATCTACTCCATCCCAGCGATATCCTGGAGGTATCATAAAACGGTTTGGTTTCCAAGCGCCCTTGTAGGTGGGACGTACCAGTCTCTTTCCTTTTGAAATTGATCTTTTCTATAATGGTTCATTAAAATTAGTCTCCTCTTTTGTGATCAACCTTTGTCTCCTCAAAAGAACACAACTTACTGTCAAGAATCCGGCAGCTGGATCATTCCATCTTTCTTTTTCCTTAAGCTCTTGATTAAGCTCTGCATCATCTGCATATCTACAAACACACACATATACAAAATGAATTAATGTTTCTTTTAAATTAAACTATAGTACCTTGCCAAAGGTTTATCTTTTTCTTCCATCAATCGTCTTTTTTCTTCTTCAGCCGCTCTTCTCTGAACCAACCCCTTGCCCCATTCCATTCTTTTGGCTTCTTTCTCTATTTCTTCCCTTCTTCGCCTAGCCTCCTCAGCCTTTTTAACTTTTATATCAACTTTTCTACCCGATACATCTCGATATACAGTTTCGACTGCTTCCTCCTGATGTTCCCTTTTTAATCGCTCCATAGCTCGTTTCTCAGCCAGTCTTGCTTTTTCTGCCTCGGCTTTGATTTCTTCTTTTGTCAGCACACCAGCCCTTTGTCCGTTTGACATACGAGGTACATCATCACTTTCGACCACAACTGGGGCGTCATCCTCATCCATATCTTCTAGTGTCTCGGTCTCTTGCCGCCTTACTCCTTCTCGTATTGTCTGCCAGTTGTTGACTGCTCCGTGAAAGGGATCTCCTTTTGTAACAATTTCTGCTTCAGTTTCTAGTTCCTTTGCATCCGTGTCTTCCTTTTTATCTTCAGTGTTCCAGCCAAATGCATCTTCGTCAATGATGCCAATGTTTCCTAATTTAGGAGTTGTCGTAGATGACTTTTTCTTTTTCTTCTTCTTCCTTGTACTGTCGTCTAAATACTTTGCAGCAATATATGCTTTGGTCGCTGCGTCACCCGGTCCTTTTGCAAGATATTTCTGTCTTATGATTTCGTCATTATCAAGTTGTTTAATCTTATCCATAGTTTCAGTAATTTTTTTTTTAAAAAAAGACGAATTTCCTGCAGAACAGATAGTTTCCCAATTAGGGACCCTGTGACGGCTGGGCCGCCCCACAGTAAGCCACTTGTAAAGTTCAAAAAAAAAAAAAAATAACTTTCTTCAGTATATTTATATAAACATGGGCAAGAAAAAGACACCTGTATTTCGTAAAGCTGTCACTCAGGAAGATCCATCGAAGAATGACAAGATAAAAGCTATTCGTACCTGGGACGACATTGAACATGACTCTGAGGATGACTGTAAGTCTTTTTATTTTATAAACAATTGGAACTGATCTTGTGAATAGTTCATGACGAAAGAGGGAAAATATTGTTGGAGGATCAAGATGAGGATGATCAAGGTAAGATCTGGTTTATAAACATATTTAGAAAAAGTTTTTAATCAATTACACAAAAATAGACATTAGTGATCATGAAGTATATGGATTAGAAGGACTTGAGTCTGAAGAAGAAGAAGAAGAAGAAGAAGAAGAAGAAGAAGCTGACGATGATGAAGTTGAAGAAAGCAAAGCAGAACCAGCTGAAGGTAATACTAAAAAGATATATAAATAAATAGTAGATATTGACAAATACCTGTAGATAAAACATGGGGTAGCTCTAAAAAGGCCTACTACGACGCTGATGAAGCTAGTGATCTTGATGAAATGAAGGAAGAAGAAGAGGAAGCCTTGAGAATCCAAAAAGAACATCTTGCTCATATGGATGAAGCAGACTTTGTCGATGACACTTTACCAGGATGGGGATTAGGTGCCAATCAAGATGCTGAGGCTGATAAGAAGCTTGTGGAGGACGTGACTAAAGAGTTGGAAGATATATCATTTAGGTAAGTCATCCTCTTTATTTGTACTCATGAGTCTAATTCAAACTCTAGCACAAAGCAAGCTGAAAAGCGACGAAAGAATCTTTCTGTTGCCGAAAAGCTAAAGATCATTCAGAATGAATCACCAGAGCTCATTGACTTGTTGGATGAATTTAAAGAACGCTTACAAACAGTCGAACAGATGCAGAGCCTTGTTGATAAAATACAGAAAAAGGAAGCACAAGAAGCGTATGCTGCTCAGTTCATTATATTCAAGTATCAGACGCTCATGAATTACATGACCAATATATCCTTTTATTTTGCATTAAAAGCATCACAGACAACAGATATTCGTGAACACCCAGTCATTCAAGCATTATTTCATCTTCGTCAAACTATGGAAAAAGTAGAAAGTGTGGAACAGAAGTTAAAGCCCGAGATCAGCAAGTTCATCACAAGCCTCGATAGTGAAGATGCTTTTGTAAAGCACAATGGCACAAAGAAACAGGTTGATGAAGAAGATGATATGTCAGATATTCAAAGTGAACAGGAATCTGAACACTTTGACGAAGAAGAATTTGCTGGCTTTGACGATAATGAAGAAGAAGAAGAAGAAAAGACACGTATTGCAGATATAGAAGAAGAATTCAAGAGTCTAAAGAAAGCCAGCAAAAAGCGAAAGAGACAAGCCATGGAAGACTTTGGAGAATTGGATGCATTGGATGAGCTTGATATGGAAGATAAGCTGGCGAAGAAGAAGTCCATTAGGGACTACATTGCCAAGATTGAATCTAAGCAAGCAAAGAACACGAATAAATACCAAGGTGATTCGGATCTGCCTTATAGAGAACGTACCAAACAAGAACCAAAGGGTGTTGCTCAACCTACAGATAAATCTGCTGATTTGGATGACGCTGACTGGGACGAGGATGATGCTGCAGCGGCTAATGAAATTCGTAATGGAAAAGCAGACTCAGACGAAGAATATTATGCAGATATCGTTGCTGCAAAGAGAGCAAATAAGCAAGCTAAATTAGAAGAATATGAAGCTTCGAGACCAGAGATATTAGATAGAGATACGGGAGTTGAGGATGGTCAGAAACGATTAGCAAGCTACAAGATCTTGAAGAATAGAGGATTAACACCACATCGTAAGAAGGAGAATAGAAATGCACGTGTAAAGAATAGAATGAAATACGACAAGAAGATGAAGAAGCTTTCTTCAACAAGAGCAGTCTACAAGGCACCTACATCTAACTATGGAGGTGAAATGAGCGGTGTAAAGACAAATATTGTCAAATCAGTCAAATTATCAAAATAATAATAAAGTTAAGCCTCTCTACTCCTTTTTTAATTGATCAACATATTAATTTTATTTTATATGTCAAGTATTTAATAACTGTTGCATATATTGACACTTATCACCCTGCATCAAACTTTCTACTCTTTATTGTACTAATTACTATCTTCTCCCAAGTCTTCAATCACTGTTACTGTCGTCAAGGATGTTTCTGACTTGAACTCTTTTACGACTGGATCTTTCTTTTCTTCTTCTTTTTCTTCTTCTTCTTCATCATCAAACTGATCTGGTTCATCAATACCAACTAAAGATAAAAGCCATCAATGAGCTGTTTATATTTGCTCTTTGTCTTTTCTTTACCTCTCAACATGGCTGCCATTTCCTGTACATTTTTATCAGCAAGTCTTTGTCTTTCTTCTCTTGCTTCTCTACGACTACGTAGTTTTTCTTCTTTGGCCAATTTTGCATATTTCTCTCTTGCTTTATTCTTTCTTTCCAGTTTTCTTTTATGGAATCCAGTCAGATACTCTCTAATATGTTACTGATTAGCTTTTTTGTGTTAATGATCAAAAGGCAAGATCGTACTGTCTTTTCTTTGGATCAAACTCTACATATTCCACTGTTTCTTGTTTTGCCTTTCTCTTTTTTGCATATATTTTACTTCCAG
Organism: Rhizopus sp. PT2906; assembly: GCA_025529335.1. Classification (NCBI taxonomy): domain Eukaryota; kingdom Fungi; phylum Mucoromycota; class Mucoromycetes; order Mucorales; family Rhizopodaceae; genus Rhizopus; species Rhizopus sp. PT2906. Next base: position 50,544 of record JAMYHX010000105.1, read on the forward strand.
CAGATAAAATATCTGTATTCTTAACCTTTTTGCTCTTTGCTTTCATTATAATCAAAACTACAAATCTACTAGTTCTTTTTCTATGCAGAAATACTGAGTAAAATAGCAAGGAAAAAAGCGGTCACACAAAGCCTCCTAGGGCAGCAAACCGAGAGACAGAGAGAGGATGATGTTTTTAAAGCCCAGTCTGACGACACACAGATAGTAACTTAGTTACCCATTCCCCCCCCCCTCTTTCTCACACAACTATCTGGGGTCATAGCAAAGAGATCCCACATTCAGATATTTCTATAGATACGTGTCAATGTATGATTTATTATCCGTATTTCCTTTTGCAGAAATAATGTAGTCAGATTGAATTCAATAAAGTGAATCCTTTCTTTTTCATTCAGGGCCATATATACAAATGATCTTTGCAATGTATTTTTACCAATATATAATTTATATCGGATCAACGGAACTGTAGGACAAGTCTTTTTTTTTTGAATCACTATGTAGACCATATGACAAGCAACTGCGCTTCTGTGACATTCAGCCCAGTGAAATAGATACATGATTGTAGAGATGATAGATATAAAGAATATAGAACATATATATGTTACCAAGCAAAGTATATATAGCTGTTTGTGCCATTTTGTTGTTACTCTACTATAGCTATCACTGCTACGTTAGAAAAAGAGTTTCCAAAAATAAAGTTTGTATTGTGAAACGTTTACCTTCTTTTTCAAGCCTTGGTGCCTTTTTTTTCTTTCTTTCTTTTACCTCTTCTTTTTATTACTTTCCTTGCAAACCTATAACAAAAGAAGCGATGGCAGACTCACTTTCTTCGGGGGTCTCACAGGCTTTGCAAGTCTATACAAAAGGTACCAAGGCTTGGTTTGAAGATGAAGACGAAGCTTGGGTTTCAGCAACTGTCATTTCAAAAGAAGAGACTGACACAGGTGTCAAGATTATATTTGAAGACGATAAGGATTCAGGAAGGGTATGTCTTTCAACATTTTAAAATAAGTAAGGCTAATAAATATTAGCAACATATCTTTGAATCGACCTATGCAGTTTTAGAAAAGCAAAAAGGTGCTAATCTGCCACCACTCAGGAATCCACCAAGATTAGAAAATATTGAAGACTTGACCAACCTCAGTTACCTTAACGAACCTTCAGGTACACACACAAAAATGTTTGTTTATTATATCTTAACTTTTGCTTTAGTCTTAAACACTATTCGTACTCGATACTTTCAGCGCAACATCTATACATACTCCGGTATCGTCTTGATTGCTGCCAATCCTTTTGCTAGTGTACCATTATATGAACCTGACATTATCCAACAATATTCGGGCAGAAGACGTGGTGAACTAGAACCTCACTTGTTTGCTATTGCTGAAGATGCTTACAGATGTATGGTCCGAGAAAAGACAAATCAGACAGTGGTTGTATCTGGTGAAAGGTAACTTTTTAGAAAAAAAAAATAGCAATTTATATTGACCCTCATGCATAGTGGTGCAGGTAAAACAGTATCAGCTACACACATCATGAGATACTTTGCCACGGCAGATGATAAAGAATCAGGAAAGATCAAGGAATCAGGAGGGATGACAGAAGTAGAAGAACAGATTATGGGTAAAATAAATAAATAAAAAAAGCTAAGCCCAGTTGGCGATCAAAAGATACTTACACAAAACATAGCCACCAATCCGATCATGGAAGCGTTTGGTAATGCAAAGACGACGAGAAACAACAACAGTTCAAGATTCGGTAAATACATCGAGGTAAGTCATCTTTAGTTCTTAAAAGCAATGAACTTATTGTGAATAGATCCAATTTGACAATAGAAATAATATAGTGGGTGCAAAGATCAGAACGTATCTTTTGGAAAGATCTCGTTTGATCTTTCAGCCAGAGACAGAAAGAAATTATCACATCTTTTATCAAGTAAGAAAGTAGCGAAAAGAATGACCTTGTATAACACTTTTTTTTTCATAGCTCTGTCTTGGTGCTCCAATCAATGAACGAAAAAACCTCGAATTGGGTGATTGGACCAAGTTTCATTATCTTAATCAAAGTGGCACTGGTACGATTCCTGGTGTGGATGATGCAGCTGAATTCGAATTAACACAGAAATCTCTCTCTCTCGTCGGTATCTCTGTCGAGCAACAATGGCAAATCTTCAAGCTCTTGGCTGCTTTACTTCATATCGGTAATATCGAAGTCGGAGGTCGTACTGATGCCTCTATTGATGATAATCAACCTGCCCTTATCACCGCTACAAAGCTGCTGGGTATCAAGACGTCCGAGTTCAAGAAATGGTTGACGAAACGACAAATCATTACAAGAAATGAAAAGATTGTAAAAAATCTGAGCATCGTACAGGCTACGGTAGTCAGGGACTCTGTGGCTAAATATATCTATGCCAGCTTATTCGATTGGCTAGTCAAAGTTGTCAATGATAGCTTGTCTTGTCAAGAAGAAGGCAAGGTTCGCACATTCATCGGTGTCTTGGATATTTATGGTTTTGAGCACTTTAAGAAAAATTCATTTGAGCAGTTCTGTATCAACTATGCTAATGAAAAGCTTCAGCAACAGTTCAATCAGCACGTCTTTAAGCTCGAACAGGAAGAATACGTCAAGGAAAAGATTGACTGGAAATTCATCGAGTTTAGTGACAATCAGAAATGTATTGAAGTGATTGAATCCAAATTGGGTATTCTCTCACTTTTAGATGAAGAGTCAAGAATGCCTTCAGGAACAGATCAAGGCTTTTGTAACAAGTTGTATGCTAGTTTCTCGGATCCCAGCTACAAGGATTACTTCAAAAAGCCTAGATTTTCAAACTCTGCATTTACTGTTGTCCATTACGCTCATGAAGTAGAATATGACGCGGAAGGCTTTATCGATAAGAACAAAGATACTGTGCCCGATGAACTTTTGTCCTTGCTACAAAATGCCGAATCTTCCTTCCTGGTGGATATGCTTCAGACGGCTACTGCAGCTGCTACAGCTGCTAGTCAAGAAGTTAAGGTAAAAATAATAATAATCAAATAATACTAATACTAATATGAAAATAGCCTGCACCTGTTAAAAAAGTAGGTATGGCAGTAGCAAAGAAGCCCACATTAGGTTCTATTTTCAAAGTAAGCAAAAAACAAAAGAAACTTATGCAATTATGAATATTTACCTTGATTATTATTAGCTTTCGCTTATCAGTTTGATGGATACAATCAGCAAGACCAACGTTCATTATATTCGTTGTATCAAACCAAACGAAGCCAAGGTTGCCTGGGGTTTTGAACCCAACATGGTCTTATCCCAGTTACGTGCCTGTGGTGTTTTGGAAACCATCCGTATCAGTTGTGCAGGTTATCCTTCTCGTTGGACTTTTGCAGACTTTGCAGACAGGCAAGTGAATTTTTGTTTGCATATTTCAAATAATAACATTTCTGTAGATTCTATGCGCTAGTCAATTCCAAATACTGGGATCCTAACCTTAATCCTGATGTGAATGAACTATGCCGCGTCATTTTAGAAAAGTATATTCCTGACAAGGACAAGTATCAAATCGGTCTTACCAAGATATTCTTCCGTGCAGGACAGGTACGTATAAATGCAAAAAAAAGGGAGCCAAAACCTCATATGACATTAGCTTGCTTATCTTGAAAAATGCCGAAGAGAAAGATGGGACGAATGCACGATTCTGTTACAGAAAAACATGCGTCGTTTTATTGTTCGTATCCGATACCTTCGCATGCTTGACCTCATTTCTCGCCTTCAACGTGTGGCTCGTCAAAAGATGGGTGTCAAAAACCTAGAGATTGCCCGTCAGACAAAGGCGGCTATCAAGATTCAAGCCGAATGGCGCCGATACATTCAACGTAAACGTTACTTACAGACCTGTGCCTTTATCGTCAAATTGCAAGCGGCCAGTCGTAGCCATATCACGCGTAAACAGTTTGCGAACATTCGACAACACTTTGCAGCCATCAAGATTCAAAGCCTTCTCCGAGGTTGGGTTGTTCGTAAGCAGTATCATGCAAAGCGAAACTATGTCATTCAACTTCAGACCTGTATTCGCCGTCGTCTGGCACGTCGACAGTTGCTTACACTTAAGCAGGAGGCTAGATCGGCCAATCACTTTAAGGAAGTATCTTATAAGCTAGAAAGCAAGGTAGTCGAATTGACACAGAGCATAACACACCATAAAGAAGAAAAGGATCAATTACGTATCAAGGCAAATGAATTGGAAATGCAAGTCAAGTCATGGATTGAGAAATATGACAAGCTTGACAAGAAAGCCAAGGAACTTGAAAAGACACTAGAGACACCGTCTGAATTAGAGGCCGAGTTAGAGACTCTGAAGAATGAGCGAATGACACTTCAGACAGACTACAAAAATTCACTGGAACGCATCAAGAAGCAAGAAACCGAGATTGCTCGATTGACTGAAGACTTGAACCGTCAAAAGGAGGAAATCTTCAAACTCAAGCAGATGAGCAACCAGCAACAACTCCGATCTCCTGTGAGTCCAGGCGGTGCTCTTTCATCGCCTGCAGATGAGGCGGATGTTGCGGACTTGAAGGCACAGATTGTGGCGCTCAAGGCACAATTGTCGCAGTCGCTCAAGAACCACCCAAAGCGACAAGCGTCCATGAATGCTTACCGTACCTTGTCTCCTCAACGTAATGACCGACGTGGTATTTCACCTGACCGTAACCGTTCACCTTCAGTCAATCCACGTGCAAGATCGCCAAGCACGATGCGTCGTAGCAGCCTTGTGATGGTATCAGAAAGAAACGAAACCAAGGTGATTTATGCTGAGCCTGAACAAATGATACCCAAACAGATTGGTCAGCGTGGTAGCTTGGACGCAGACAAGGTGGGTAATCCAGAAGATGCAATGAACCAGCTTCTTCAGGAACACTGCGAGTTGTTGGAAGACGAAATGATTGAGGGTTTGATACACTCTCTCAAGATTGTACCACCTGGAATGCAACAGCTCCCAGCACGTGAAGAAGTCTTTTTCCCAGTTCATATCATTGGCAAATGTGTTACACAAATGTGGCGTTTAGGATACTTGGCGGAATCTGAGCAATTATTGTTCAGAGTGATGGACACGATTCAAAAGGATTGCAGTGTAAGTTTAGATCAAGTCTATAGAATATGAGTTAATGTTATATTAGTCATTTACAGGAGAAGATACGATTGTGCCCTGTGCTTACTGGTTATCGAATACACATGAGTTGCTTTCACTGGTTTATTCTGTTGAACAGGATCTTGAAAGAGAAATGCATTATAATTCTATTCATGGAAGACGAGCGGTCGGATGGCACGATTTTGAAAAACTAGTGTCTACAATGAAGTACGAATTACAGTGCTTGGAAGATAATCTCTATCATCATTGGTTGTCTGAATTGAAAAAGAAGCTGAACAAGATGGCCATTCCCGCAGTGATCGAGTCTCAGTCATTACCAGGTTTTATTTCCAGTGACTCTAATCGATTCTTTGGTAAAATACTCTCGAGCAGCAATCAACCAGCTTTCTCTATGGATGATTTACTCAACTTTATGAACCGAATCTATCGAACAATGAAGAGTTATTATGTGGAACCTTATGTGATGGAACAAGTATTGACTGAACTATTAAAGGTGATTGGAATCATTACCTTTAATGACCTTGTCATGAGACGTAATTTCAATTCGTGGAAACGAGGCAAGTGTTTTTATTCTATGTTTTATTCATGAATTAACAAAAAGTGTAGCTATGCAAATACAATACAATGTAACTAGATTAGAAGAATGGTGCAAGGCTCACGACGTATCTGAAGCAACAAATAAATTAGAACATTTAACTCAAGCAACAAAACTACTACAATTAAAGAAATCAACCATTGACGATATAAAGAATATTTATGAAGTTTGCTGGTGTTTGGCACCGACACAAGTACAAAAATTGATACAAAATTATAGCGTCGCAGATTATGAGGTATTAATATTTGAAAAAAGAGCTATATTTAGATTTTAATTTTTTTTATAGGACCCAATTAGTAATGAAATTCTGAGGGCAGTGGCATCTCGTGTGAGCAGTAGCAATACCGAAGATATCTTGTTACTCGATAATACTTCACTCGAAGAAAGTGATTATGATCAACCTGAACCCCACCATGTTGATATAAATTCATATATTCCTGACTATGTAAGTTGATACTAACAAAAAAGAAAACATGGCTAATAGATCATAATCTTAGTTAAATATACAACATGTTCAAAGGTTGGTTGCCTTGGCTAACCTATCTGAACAACGTAAACCTCAGCGAATGGACTCTATTTAGTTGTAATATTTGTACAAATGAAACGTGATAAATATTCTTTGACCCAATAAACTTTTTATCGGAATAACTTAAATTATCCATATTGGGGAATTAGGCAACCGTAACTATAAATAAAAGCTTAATAGGAAATAAGAAACTGAAAAAGGGCTTTTTCTTTTTTTTTTTCTTCTTCTTCTTTATTCAATCATGTCTGAACCCTTACCTCCTGGATGGGAAGCGCGTCAAGCACCCAATGGTCAATAGTAAGTTTTTCTATTTGGTAGTGCCTGAATTCTAAACAATCTTTAGTTACTTTATCGACCACAACACACAAACAACCACTTGGGAAGACCCTCGTCAACGTAATCGTGGATATCAAGCCCCTCCTCCTATTCCCGGTCAGTATGGCGCCTATCCTCCACAGCAGCAATCTTACGGCGGTTATCCTCCACAACAAGGAGGTTACCAACAACCCGGATACCCACCATCGGGTTACCCACCAGCACCTCAACAACAACCCAGCTACTCTCCTCCACCTCCACAGGCTTACCCTCCTCCACCCCAACAACAAGCGTATCCTCCCCCACCTCAACAACAAGCCTACCCTCCTCCACCTCAACAACAAGCTTACCCTCCTCCACCTCAACAACAAGCCTACCCTCCTTCAGAACAACAAAAAGGTGCTTATCAACCTTATGCTCCTTCGCCCTATACTTCTCCTCCTCCTCAGCAAGGCTACCCCTCTCCTCAGGGCTACGCCTCTCCTGCTCCTCAGCAACCAGCCAAGAAACATGGCTTGTCTAATGGTATGAAATTAGCAGGTGCTGCTGCCGCCGCAGGTTTAGTTGGTTTTGGAATTTCTGAAGTCATCAATCATGAAGAACAACAGAGTGAACGTATTGAAAGACTCGAGCAAGAAGAACGCGAGGATCATTATAGTAAGTTTTGACAAAGAAAAAACGTTTACAAAAGTGTGACTCATGTTTCCTTTTAGGAGAACAACCAAGTTATAATAGTGGTTATGGTGGTGGTTATGGCGGAGGTGAATATGGAGGTGAATATGGTGGTTATAATGGTGAAGGTTCAACCACGGTCATTAATGAAGATGGCGGTTGGTTTGGAAGAGATAAACAAACCATCATTCAAACAGGTAAATAAAATTAAAATAACAAAAACAAAAAACTAAGCTTGACGGGGGGATTGTGTAAAGATCAATATGGAGACACTACAGTTATAGAAAAGAAAGATGGTTGGTTCCATGATGAAACAACAGGTAAAATATTAAAATTAGAGTTCTATAGTTAATAACACATTTGTAGTGACCGAGACGGATGCTTATGGTAATACAACCGTGGAAGAAGAATCAAGTTGGTTTTAAGGATACCAATTTTGTAAGAAAGGATATGAAGCATATATAAACTTTAATATATGCGTTACATTTTTTTTTCTTTTGACAAATAAAAAAAATGCATGCAGTGTCAATAACTTGTTTTTATTATTATTATTATTATTATTATTATTATTATTATTATTATTATTTACAAAAGAGAGAAAGAGGGTAAGGCCTTGCCTTGTCTAGAATGTTAAGGGGTTATGCGGCAAGAATCCATATTTCTACCACCAATGGGTATGGACAATTCAGATAGCATACTTTGAATGGAAGGTAAACGTAGCGGTGGCTGTTTCGTCTGGTTATCAATCGGTTGTAGTAAGAAGGGGGTAGGAGAGGATGGAGCTATACTTGGTGAAATAGGCAATCCTCTCATCTGCGTTGCTTGACTTGCTAATAAATGTAAATTATGATCTGGTTGCTGCGATGGTAATGGTAATATTCTTTCTTTTTCTTCGAGTAATTTGGATTTTTTAAGGACATGATTGTAGTGGAAATAAACTCGCTTTCGTTTGTTATTTTCCGTGCAAGGGAATGCTTTCTCTGTTGATGCTTTCTTACTAGACCTTGTAGTTGTAGTTGATGTCTTTATATTCTTGATGGTCTTTGTATTATTATTGTTGTTATTATTGTTATTGTTATTAGTAGAATGAAAGATGGCTTGGAGTTGACGTGTTTCAATAATTGCTTGCTGTTGTTGCCTTATTTTTTCTACAGATTTTAGAGTTTGAAACATGGCCGAATCTGGTTGGTAATCACGGATATCTGTAGACAGCCACTGGTGTAAAATGGTAGATAACTGAATGGTCGCTGTCGTAATAGGTCTATATTGTTTGTTGGCTTCTGATGACCTACATTTAATCTGTTAACATGAATTCAGATGCAATCCTTTTAGTCATTTACGTGCACCAGGTCAGTTTCATATTCTCTTTCTCCTTTGAATGAACTGTCTTTACAGATACAGAAGGCACAAAAAGCCATTCACTTCCTGACAAAGGCTTCAAATCCAAATCGACGTGATTTTTCGTCTTGTAAGGAGCAGGTAATGCCATATGCCACTGATCATATTCAATACACTTGAGTAGTGGAGCTGCAATTTTACCCATCATCTCCTCCACAGTCAATTTACAAAGCTCAGCTAGGTAAAAATAATTGAAACATCGTGCTATTTGTATTACAGTACGTGTCATCACAAAGGTACGACCATCCTTTATATTTTTTAAAAAATGATGCGGATTTGCCTTGAATAATTGTTTCAAGTAGTGTGCTTTGGTGTTTAATTGATTATTAAAAAATAAGGCATTCATGTCTTCCAGACAGAAATAAGATGCATTAGAGGTTGAATAAATGCAAAATGGTTTTAAATAATAATGTCCCAAGACAACACAGGTCGTCATATTTAAAAGTGATAAAAAAATTAGAAAAAGGGAAAAAAAAAGAAAAAGATGCACTTTGCAGACTCTCACACACATATATACACGCACATACATACACACACTTACACACGCTCCACAAGCACACACACGCACACACAGATATATATATACATATATATATTTATATACATGTATATATGTACAAATATATATTCTAATGTATGTATGTCGATTACACCTCTACAGTCATTTTATAATGATAAACGCAGGAAAGCAAATCATAAATTAAGGAGAGGAAGAAGGGAGCAGACAGAGAGAGAGAGAGAGAGAGAGAGGGGGGGGGAACATGTATACCAAAAGAATAAGAAAAAATAAGAAATGACAGAAGCAGATATCATACTTACATACTCTGTCATGAACTTCCCCTCTTTATTCAGTTCTCTGGTCATTCTTCATTGTATAAGGGGCGGTAGCGCAAATTACCCCTTAAACATAAACATTATGCCCCCGTTAGTTGACAAAAAGAGTAAAATACACAGGAAATTGAACAATTGTTTCAGCTATCATCAATTTGCGTTTCAGGTTGAAAAAAGTAAATTTTAAGGGGGAAAGAAAGTGGGGGGCAACAAGCCACTTGGCATTTTGCTGTTTTGTTTTTATTTCTACATAAACTATGTCATCTGAAGATGAAGACATTGACTTGAATGATGAAGTAGCTTCTCAAGTGGATACCATCACTGACGACGGAGGTGATATCGTAGACATGGATGGTATTATTTGTCTCTTGTTTATAACTCCTTAACAGCTACTCCTGATAATAACATATCACTTTATCTCCCTTTAGATCCCCTTCCTTCTGCTCGGAATTCACCTGCGACATCACCAGTACAACTTGATGCAGACACAAGACAAACTGATTTAAAAATAAATTCAGAGTTATTATCATGTGCTTCTTATGACTGTGTACCTTTAGTAAGTATATTTATGAACAAAAGGGGCGTTCCCTTGGTAACCGTATGTGTCAATAGGTTGCTGCGATACACCCTTATCCTGTCTTCAGCTTAGCAGCCACCCGTAACTATAAATGGATCCTCACTGGTTGTGAAGATGGTTATATCAGAAAGTGGGACTTTTTCACGTCCATGAATGGAAAGACATCATTAGCACAGGCACTTCGGCATCAACATGTTGAATCCGTTGTTTATGTAAGCATATGAGTCTTATGGCTGCATATTGATTAATTCATTTAGAACAGACAGGTGTATTAAGCTCATGGTGGGAAAATAATGAACAATCAGGTATATTACCTCCGTTCTGTTGCTTGTGGAATTTTCCACTTATATTTTTCTAGAAGATGTGCCTGGTGAAAGTAAATTATCAGCTGCCTATAGTCTCGCGCTCCATTCCGAAGCGTTATGGGCGCTGCAGGGCTGCGAGAATGGGTCTATCAATCTAGTGACAGTGAGGCATGATGAGGGGAAATGCCATCATGTGCTACGGAAGCATACAGCCCCGGTCTCTGTCCTAATGATCACGCCTGATGAAACGGGCGTAATCAGTGGTTCTTGGGATAAATCAGTCTATGAATGGGATCTGAACCAGGGTGCTATCATCCGTTCTTATGATGGCCATAGTTCTCAGTTATCATCAGCTGAGTACCAACCTATTTACACACCCGAGGATGTTGATTATACTTGGGACAAAAAGAATCCAAATATCTTTTTGACCACCAGTGTAGATGGTGGGTGTTTCATTTGGGATAAACGAGAGAAAGATCCTAGAAAGCTACCATTGCCTAATGGCACACCTCCTTGGTGCTTAAGTGTAAGCGTCTTGCTTTTTCTTGTTCGTTTGCTAATAATGCGTTTTTAGGCATGCTGGAGTGCAGATGGCACCAAAATATATGTAGGCAGAAGAAATGGCACAGTGGATGAGTATGACTATGCGTCACAGAAACGAATCAGAAGCTTCCGTATGCCAGCTAACTCTGGGCCTGTTTATTCTGTTAAAAGTATGCCTAATGGAAAACAAATTGTGTGGTATGTGTATGAATATGTGTATATTTATGAGGCTGATTCATTCCTCCCTTTTTATTAATGCAGTGCATCCAATGATAACATTCGTTTATGGGATACAAGCATAGACTCAGCTTTTACCATTGGATCCGAAATGTCCGACTCAAAGTTGATAAAAACTACATCAACAATTCCATTTACAATCCTGCCTGGTCATCACGGAGGAGCCGTGTCTCAGATGTCGATTAACCCTACTTGTAAATATATGGTAACAGCCTCAGGTAACAGAGGCTGGGAAGGTGCTTCTACCAATGTCTGTTTATTTTATGATATTTTGCCTGTTTCATAATACCCGCCTTTTTTTTGACGAACAACCCGAGAATTTGGGTCCACCAATAAAACAGCCCGCAGAATCAATAGGGCTATCCTAAAGGATGGTTCACTTCTAAAACATCTCCTTTTTTTTGTTGTTTATTTATTTGTTTACTATGGACGGTCATTCGGAAGAGTTTATTTTAACCGACCCTGTTTCAACGACTTCTGGCAAAATTCAAGGATTCAGAGATGAGACGAATCAGACACATGTCTTCATGGGCATTCCTTATGCCAAACCGCCTACTGGTTCTCTTCGATTTCGACCGACGGTCCCACTCGATACTCCCGACACGGAACGCATTTGTACAGCATACCCACCCTCTGCCCCACAGACCAATATGCCATTCGATACGCTCATGTGTGTCGAGATCAATTACCAGTCCGAAGACTGTCTTTATATGAACATCTGGCGACCTGCATCAGCTGCCACTGATAATGCAAAACCGGTCATCGTCTGGTTTCACCCAGGTGCATGCTTGAGGTACAAAATCTACCTTTCTCAATCAATGTGTAACTTTTTTGTTTCTCAGTGGAAGTTGCAGTCAACCGTTTTGGGACGGAACCCATCTTGCTAAAAATGATGTGATTGTTGTTGGTTTCAATTATCGGTTAGGAGCATTAGGTTGGATGTCAATGGATCATCTTTCTTCGGAGTTAAAAGGAAGTGCTAACTTGGGTCTTTTGGATCAAATAAGTAAGTTTTTGTTATGCACAAAGGAAAAAGAATTAAAAAAAATAGCTGTATTGAAATGGGTACAAAAGAATATTTCGTCATTTGGAGGCGATCCTAATAACGTCACTGCATTTGGATCTTCTGCAGGAGGTATAAAACTTGTTATATGACAAATTTGTCTTGTTAAACAATTACCTAGCCGCCTGTATCATGTCTATCATTCTTTCACCCAACACAGCAGGACTCTTTCATCGGGTCATCTTGCAATCTCCACCCATGTTCATGACAAGCCCTCAAGACTGGGCTGAATTCAAAGGCACGGTCTTTGCTCGATCTTTGGGCCTAGACACATCCAACCTCCTGAGTGATCTACAATCGATCGAGGTTGAAACCTTTTTAGAGTCACAGACCTTCATGACGACTTGGCCCAACTTTCTTGAAGGATTGGCACCTATCAGCAGTAGCGTTGACAACTACCTCCTGTATGACACACTCATTGAACGTTTTTTTCATCAGCCTCTGCCAGCAGGCTACGAGCAACTCGAGATCATAATGGGTTATACAAGAGACGAATTCAACTTCTTTTTTCCATTCTTGCCTAATTTTCAAGAGGCGGACGAGTCCATGTTTGTCCGCACTTATTTTACTCATGTCTTTGGCCACAAAAATGCAAGAAGGGCATACGAGATTTATAAGCAGGAAATTGTGCCTCCCATGTCACCGCCCTCAGAGGTCGCACGGTACATGTGCTCAGATGTTATGTGCCGTATAGCAACTCTACTAGCATCAGAAAACTTGGTAAAGCATGGACACAAGGTATACGTCTACCAGTGGGATTATGAATCAAACGATGTTCAGAACGTGATTAAGGCTGCGCACATGGTTGACTCGATCTTTTCTTGGGATAACTTGGTCTATTGGACAGATAACCCTTTCCTTGGTCCTGGTGATGAGTATGAAAGAGATAGGGTCGCAAAACAGATATCTCGTGCCGTCGTTCAGTTTGCAAAGATAGGAGATCCTAACCATGACGGTATACCTCTCTGGCCTGTGCATAGTCTAGAAGAAAGAAGCGCTATAGTATTCGATCGAGAAGTTCGAGTTGAAGATAACATGTATCAGACAGGTGTTCATCTCTGGAAGACAATACTCAAGGATTATGTTACGAATTCTTTATTCCCCATCAAACCTAAAACAAAAGATATTACCAAGGATGATGCTTTGGAAAGCACAAATAAGAGACGAAGAGTTAATGAATAATAGAAAGAAAGGAAGAAAAATACCCTTTATTAATTTAAAAAAGTAGAATAAATAAGACATCTTTGTATGTATAGAAATATGTATAAAAGCGACTTTCATAAATATATTACACTTGTATGATTTACTGTTTCTGCTTTGATTGATACTGATCAAAGGGAATAATCTGTGGTTCCTGTTGATCTTTTGTATGGCCATGTTGTTCATGGTATCGAAGTCCATTTGCTGTTCTATAGGCTTTTTTACAATTCACTACTGTACATCGATAGGGTTTATCCTCTCCAAGTAGATTTGAATGGCCATGGCCTGTGGTTCCCTTGGCATCCTTTAGATGGTACTGAAGTCCATTGATATTCTTGTACTTCTTTGCGCAATTTGCCATGGCACATCGGTAGGGCTTGTCAATGCCTTCTAAATTTGGATGTGCTTTCTTCATATGATAGAATAATGCCGTAGATGATGGGAACTCTGCATAACAGCCAGGTATATCACATCCGTATGGTGTAAGTCCATCTTTGAATTCGTCGTCCATTTGATTGCTAGGTGCAGCCGTGTAATGTATTAGGATATCATTACTACTGTTGTTTGGATTGTTGTTGTTGTGCATGGTTGATGTCGCTGTAGCCGTATTGTTATTACTGGTAGTATTAGAAAGTAACTGTGTCATTGTACTGGTATGTGTGGTATTTACTGTAGGCGCCATGTTGGCATTATGCGTTGTAGTTGTTGAATTTACAAGGTTGTCATTATTATATGCTGGGTTATTATTTAACAGAGAGGTATTGTTGTTATTATTGTTACAAAATGGTTGTAATCGCTGAGAGTCGGACTTGGCCAATGTATGGTTCACGAATGGTATATTCACTTGCTTGTCTTTTTTCATCTGCATCATCCTCTGCAATTTTCTCCATCGATTTCTGCAATGCAGGCCTGGTCTGCCTTCAAAGAAGAAGGCAATCTTTTGCCACTGTGATCCATACTCTTCGTATTTTTCCATTAGTCTCTTATCCTCTTCAGCTGTCCATTCTGATCGATCGATACTTGGATCCAGACTTTCTCTCCATCGTTTGGCGCATTGGTCGTCTGTTCTGCCTTCAAGCATATCAGCAATTTTACTCCACTGGTTTGGGTACTTGCTAACTCCTTCTCTCAGCAACTGGTCTTCTTCATCTGTCCAGGCGCCCTTTCGAAGGGAAGGATCAAGCGAGTGGAACCACCGTTTTCGACAGTTCTTATTGGTTCGCCCCGGAACACAAGCTGCAATCTTGCTCCACTTTTCCGTCTTGTCGCCATAGAGCTGTACAGCAAGTCGAAGCAGGTTATCTTCCTCCGGTGTCCAAGGTGCACGTTCTCTAGAAGGTCGTGGTGAGCCCTTGAGTGGTTTTTTAGAGGCTAATAAATAAGTGTGATGATTGGCAGAAGGATGGTTCTGTAAAGGTGCAATCTTGATAGGTGTAGCATTGAGTGGCGGTAATGTATTGATTGTTGTCTTGGCTATTAAAGGGGAAGGATGAACATGTCCACTGTTGCTACTACTACCTTGCAGGATAGAATCATAAATTGAGCTTTCTTGAGTCAGACTGTTGACTATATCTTGTTCTGAATTTATCTATTTTGATTAATAAGAAAAAAATCAGGATTACACTTGCCACACGCACGCCAATTGATATGTTAACAAAAGACTTACAGTATGAAAAGAATTGAAAGTCTGTAGTTCGTTTCTATTGTTGTTATTGTTGTTATTATTGTCTTGCATGAGATCTTGGCATGACGTAGGATCAAACGTGTTATGAGTATGTTGATCAAATGTTGTAGGATAACGAATGGTAAATTCATTGGCTAATTGACTGAAATGTTCGTCCTGTTGTTGACAGTCAAAGTAAATAGGTTTCCCATCCTGTTCTGTTTGACCAGAAGAATGTTCAAAGGAATAGATCTGTTGATACTAGAGACAAAATTAAGAATGGAATGTAATTGTATTAAATACTTGCTATTACCATTAACAGAACTCGTTGCTGTTTCACAATCAAAAAAATTGAATAGAAAGAGAAAAAAAAGGATCAATTTGTGTGGAGAAAAAAAGATCTTCAGCGAAAAGGGGGCACTTCAATTTTGAGTGATGACGCTTCTTGCGGGGTTGCAATCGTCCAAAGGTATAATTTTTTTTGGGTATCTTTTAAGTTCTCTGTGTATGCATGTGTGCGTGTGAAAGGTCACTCCATAGTTGGTGGGTTTATGACAGCAATGAAATTTTTATAAGAATTGAGTAGATCTTTTTCATTTTGTATATTGTACAGTGTTTTGCGTTTAAAAATTCAAGACTTTTGGCTGGACAATCAAAAATTCCTCCGTGCATCCAAACTTTTAGTCAGCCAATCAAATATTCCCTGTTATCATTAAAGCTTTCGATCAAGAGACTCAAAAAATCTTTTTATTGTGATATTGAAGCAAGCTTTTCTTACCTGTGTTGTATACAGGCCTAGGTGAGTCTAGTGTTATTATGTAATTACCCTTTGGAATATTCTTAATAAATGATACTTTAGTGGTTCATTGTACCTTAATGGTACTGCACACTCGAATATTATTATATTCGGTGCAAGCATTATATATGACAACATGCGCACCATTCTGGTAATTATATGTTAGCGTATTCTGTACAAGGACCAATGACAAACTTATAGAGGACGCTAGTGAAGATAGAATAATCTGCATAGTCGCAATATTTAATTAACTCAGCTATTAACACTTATAAAAGCTCAATGTGTTCATTAATAAAAGGGAATCGAATTTTTGGGAACAGAGCGAATCTGAGTACTTCTAGTCTTTATTCCTATTGTTTTTGTTTTTATCTTTCTTTTTTTTTTATTTTAAGTATATTCAATACCCCTGAATATCACAACCTGTAGATACACACTATACCTTTATCTAGAAATGCCTTTCCTGATATAGTTCAGAGCTTAACGGTGAAAGATCAATATCCTTTACCGCGTATCACAGACTTATTCGATCAGTTACAAGACAAGAAAGTTTTCACGACAATTGATCTCAAATCTGGCTATTGCTAACTTCCTTTGGATGCTCGCGATGCGAAGAAAACATTGTTTAATGCTAACAGTGCTTTATATCACTTCACGTGTTTACCTTTTGGTGTCTGTAATGGTCCAAATTCATTTATAATGTTTATACACATTATTACAAGAGGTTTACCTAATATTACCTGTTATTTGGATTCCATTCTCTGCGAAAGTTTTTCTATGGAGGAGCATATACAAGATTTACGAGCGTTACTGGAAAGACTGGCTCAATACAGTTTGAAGATCGCTAGCAGCGAATGTTGATTCATATAGGAAAAAGTTTGTTTTCTGAGTTTCTTCGTGAATGGTCAATGTATCAGATTAGATCTCGTGAAGGTCGATGTAATAATTTTAGCCGAGCTTAGGATCAATGTGTCAAAGATAAATTATAAGAATACGAACATAGTTCTTGATTTGGAAAAGAATGCATTTGATTGGCTCGGATTCAGTAGCTTAATATTTGTTCATTGCATAATTTACGAGTGACCAGGAAATAACTATAAATGTTTTCATTTTAATCCAGTTTCCTTTTTTTTTTTTTCTTTTTTTTTTTATAAAAATATACTTGGTAAGTTATTTTATAATTTACTCAGTAAATAGAGGGAACGCACATGCTCGAGATGTAGTAGGCCTTAGCTTCGGAGATATCCTCGGACTCTCCCTTGAGACTTTGTGCTGAACCACTTCCATGTCGAGGGTAGGCTTTAAGTGTATTTGGCAGCCTCTCCTTCCTGTCTTTAATGCAAGTTTACTGGTTTTTTTTTTCAGGAATTCTGTGGTCTATGAAGCGCCCTTTTATAAATAAATAAATAAACAAAAAGATGATATTAATAATACTGTACTTTACCACTTGCTTTTTGACTTATAGTGCCTTATTTATAAGGTTCCTAAGGGTATTCTCACGTATATAAAAGCATAATAATGAAAATGAGATTCCCTGAGATTCAGAATAATTGACAAAAAGAAACTTTAACAGAATGTATTGTATTTAGCACTGATATTGACTTATAAAGTATTTAAAGAGCTTATCATAATTTGTACAGTTCTTGTCCAAATTATATTGTATATAAAAGAGCTTGCAGACAGAGCAACATCACACTAATAATCTGTGCTATAATGTGGTGTATATTGCTACCCTGTATAAATAATTTATATACTTCTTGACTTCTTATTTACACAAATGAAAAGCTATACTTGGAAGTTATTGATTACTCACTGTCCATTTCAAATTAACTTTCAATGAATTCTTCAGAATGTTTGTGCTGCGAAGGTTCCTTTTGTTTTTTATTTGTTTCTACATCACGATGTTGTACAAGTAATAAATTTAGGTTTAAGGAGGCTATCGCTTCTTATTTTTAATATTTCCTTATAAGCTTTTAACATTACGCTTGCTTAACGTGGCTTTGAATTTTTTTAGGGATGTTATCTATCAATTACCTGCATAAAGCACAAGTACATCATACAATTGTTGTTGTATAAATACTACACCGCTTTCTTCTCTTTATTAAAATGTTATTATCTGCTACTTCCTCCAAGAAAAACAAAAAAAGAGCTCCTGCTGAACTCAGTTGGGTGTTGAATAACTTGCCAGATTTTGACCACTTGAAATTTTTGAACACTTTACTGGGCATAGTAAAAGAAAGATTACAGACGTATTCAGAATAATCATACGATACTGGATAGAAGATGATCAGTTGAAGGAGAAACTACAAGTAAATTATGATAACTGGAAACGCAGTAATGAATCCAAGCTTTACTGGAAATCAAGAAATAATGGTACCGAACAAGAGGAAAATGTTGTAGAGCAAGAAAATCTACTATCAAGTACCAGCATCACAGAACCATCTGTTGTCACCGTTACAATGAATGATAGTTTAACAAATAAGTCAGATGTAGAAATTGCTGTTGAAGATATAAAATCAATGGTCAGCTGGCCAGAAGGAGAAGACATCTTTTTTTGTGAGATTAATTTGACGGCAGTAATCAGAAAAATCCAATCATTTACCCTAAATTGTGTCGAAACGAGAAAATTGACTTATGAAAGTCATACCCATTACTTGCTTAGTATTTCATCAATAATTTTAATCACACGTAATCCTGCGCCAGACAGCGTGCAAGTTTTTTCTTTATCACCAAATATTATCAGGCATAAAATGTTGAGATATTACGGTATAAATGTAGAAAAGTTCCCCAGATCTTTACTTGTGGAGCTGCTGCATCTTGTAGTATTGGTCGATCAAGAAAGAATGACCAGGCTGGAAGCTCAAGCACATCTTACGCAGAAGCAGCATCAGCTGGGATTGTATGAAAGAAAGTTGGTTGGATACCTTTTGAAAGCTATTCAAGAGTTAACATTTGTGGCTCCCGAGAATGGTGTTCTTGAAACGAAGCTATGCTCAAGATACTTGTTGGCAGTTTTTCGCTCTCTTTTTTGACGCTATATTGTGTGGTGGTTCTTATAAAATGAAGCACTTGCGGGTGTAAGGATCGATTAACTTCTAGTGAAGTATTTCGATAAGTTGTTCAGTTAGAAAACTCGAAAGTTTTCTTATTTAAAACGCGTTTCAAAAGTTGTTGTTCTTTATTGAATTTCAAATCCTTTTTATACTATATACAAGTTATCAAGGTTATCAAAAGAAGTCAAGTATTATTAATACAATTGCTTTCACAAGAAGGAGTCGCGAACAACATAAAGCATTCTACCCTGATCCATCTGCTGCGCCAACTAGTTCAATTTCTTTTGTTGGAAGGGGCCGTAATCGACTTGAGCATATCAGGAATATCTTAGTTAATTTAAACTTATTCTGTTTGTAACATTGATTGATAAACTCTTTTCAGGGCAGATAACCTAAACCATAAAAGTAATAGTCTCCAGAATTTCAAAAGACACGCATGAACAATAAAGAATCCTAAACACTGGCTCTGCCGTGACATTCAATCCTAAATTCTATTCACCGTCACGACTCGCCCAATGCACCCCAAGTGCCATGTCTAGACTTTCTTTACTTTTGTTTGTCATTCCCACCCATGTGTCAGATGAGTTCCATCTAGAGATTCTACAACTTCTTCCAAAATCACCGGAGCTTCACCTGCACAACATGAGCAACTACAACCAATGAGTATATCATTCCAAATAAAGGAAAGAGAAGGTTATGGCTTAAATTATTCTGCCGCGAAAATCGAGTTTACAATCGAAAGAATTCTCAGTCGTGTCATTTTGAAGACCTGGAGGGTACAGAACCAAAAGCCATCTTTGATTTTACATCAACGCCGAATGAGGAATCATTAATAGCATCGGAATATACGAACAAAAGACCAGATGGTATTATAAGTTCTCATGGTAACAAAACAATTGGTTTTATAGAGGTGAAGCCGCTAAGTGACGCAGCTGTCAAATGCAAGATCAATCTGGATGTGTATCGTTTAGGCGTATTTTGCAAGAACGCCATTGATGCCCATAACTTGAAATGCGCAATGGCCGTGCAAGCTGTGGGTACAAATATCACTTTTTTTCTTGTGGAGCGTCATGGTAAAATATTTACGATGACAGAGCTACACCATCTTCGTTTCCCAACGTTAATTACAGAACTTGCATCCTTTATTGGATATTTTGACAAGCTTTTGGAAGTTGTCAAAATCTTTTATAGTCGATGTGTTGAAAACAACACAAGTAGTGATGGTTTTACTTCACCGTCAACTTTAAAATCGCCTCTACTAAGATCTATTGTCAACCAGAGTGCCAATAGAAAAAGAAAATCCCATAGTCAATACAGTTATTTTTGATTATGTATCGCCTCTTTTAAATTTATGTTTCAAAATATATAATGACCACAATTTAAACAATCTTTTGAAGTAACTGTTTTGCATGCATCAACGATACGAGGTGTTAACCCGTCACCTTTCTTATGCGGGTTACGATGCGGACCACGTTTTTGAATCTTCGCCCAGCATTCTTCTATGGGACTAAGAAATAGAGAGTAAGGTGGCATGAATAGGCTTGTATCCTCGTTTATTGATAGCATCAACTACGAATCGAGATAGATAGAAAAGTGAGCTAGCAGCGTTCAAAGATCTGAAGAAATAGGAACTGAAAATTTTTTTTATTATATATTATCTGAAAACAAAGCGTGGCACGAAAGGGTCTTTACCACCTCATCTTCTTCTTCCACTTCGGCAACTGTTTGAATTTTAAACATAAAACACTGTACAAACCTACATGTCTTTTATTATTACATTTTTTTTACTTTTTTTACTTTTTATCATATAATACAGAATTCAGATGTATTATGCCCATATTGCCTTTGAATTGATGATTATGTCTGCTTGCTTGATATATTGTTTAATGCGATGACCTTCTACCTTCTCTACCTTTTCCAAAGCTGCTACGTCCTCTTTGTGGACTGCCTTGTTGACTTCCCTGTGGACTATGGCTCTTTGCAAAGCTTTGCCAATTAGCAGTTGCCTTATCGTCGTTACTTTCGCCATCTTTTTGTTTGCTACCATTGTTGCTTCCTTGCTTCCATTGTCTACCATGTTTTTGATCACGCTTTCCTCGTTTCCATTGACCACTTCGATCTCTTTCGCTTCTGCCTTCTTTCTTAGTGCCTCCTGCTTCTTGACTCTTGACGTCATAGTCTTCTGCCCATTCATTCGCGCCCCATTTTGCATTCTTGTCTTTATTATCTGTTTGTTCCTCAGCGTTTTCCCAACTAATGTTTCTCCAGGATTCATCTTGTTCTTTTGTATTCACTGATACATCATCCCAGCCACTTGATTCTATTTTTTCCTTGACTACTTCATGAATACCATTTGTCTTTTCATTTTCCTTTGCTTCTTTTGTCTGATCTTCAACTTGTTTTGTTTGCACATTTGTTTGTTCCGCCTTCCTATTGAGTTGACTGATATTTGATTCATTCTGTTTATTGTCTTGGGGAGCTTCAATTTGTATTTTTGTATCTTGTTCTGTTTGCTTTTCTGGTTGCGTATTTGCTTCTTGTTTTTTATCTTGTTTCACATTTGTCTCTTGGTCATCTTTTTGTTTATCTTGCTTGTCCGTGCTTTGCTTTTGCTCCTTGCGCTCACTTGTTTGCTTCGATTCTATAGAGGATGCCACATTAGAAGCATCTTCTGCATCCGCAAACTGATCAAGGTTATCGAATGTAAATTTCTTCTCTTGGCGTGGACTTGTTAAGGATGTAAATATGCCATTAGTTGCTTGAGGCGCCAAGGATCTTGAGGTATTAAGAATAGGAGATTGTACTTGTTTTTCTAGCTTCTCAACTTGTACATCCTTTTCTCCACTCTCTTGTTTCTCAGTCTGTATGCTCTTTTCATCATTCTCTTGTAGGTTGGCTTGTAAATTCTCCTGCTTGTTATCTTGACCACTTTTCAAATTAGTAGTAACCGTAGATACTTCCTCAGGTTGAGGTCTATCTTGAGACTTATTTTCTGGGGCAGTGGGTTCTGCGGGGCTTGATGTACTTGTTGTCGAAAAGGGAGTGGGGCCCATAAATCCTCCAGGGACAACGTTTGGCATCATGAAAGGGTATAAGTGAGAAGTATCTATCATACTTGTATAAGGCATCATAATCCAAACTTGTGGGGAATGATCCATAGGCTTTGACTGTATTTCGGTTGTAGGGAATGGTTGATGCTGCAAACCAGTTTGTTTAATTAGGTCTTTAATTGCACTTGAGATATATTTGAATGTCGTTTTGAACCCAGGACCAACAGGCTCATCTCGCTCACGCGTAAGTGCCGTGATAATATCAAATATGATTTGGCTGTTTGCACTCTTCAGTTTCTCATCGGATCCAACAGCATACAAGGAAGCAGTGATTAACTTGTCACAGAGATATCTTACAGCTAAAGGTTCAAGTGCAGGATATTTCTCAGAAATGATGCCAAAGTAACCTTGTTGAGCCAATCGAACGAGATAAAAGAACTGAAGGGTTGAGAAAAAGTCTTGCTCTTTATAAAACTTTTTAGGTTTGTAACCAGCAGCGTTTTCTTTCATGGCTTCTAATCTTGTAATTAATTTCTTATTCACTGCATAATCCTCAACAACTTGATTTTCTTCTTCAGTTGGAATATGACCCATATCTTTTTTTGCTAATATCCTATATGCTTCACGCTATTGATACATTAGTTTCAAATGTTGTCGTGTTTATATTATACAAGATACTCGCCACTTTTTCTCTCAAAGATTCAATTTCATTATCAAGAAACTTTTCTGTAAATTTCCTTTTAGCTTGAAGTGGAACTACCATGTCAACTATGTCTGATCTATTTTAAAGGAAAAATGAAAAAAAAAGACAGGAAAATGCAGGAGCTGTTGCTTTTATATTTGGTTTAAACTCAGATTACTTATGCTTTTAGCGAATACGTTTAAACTTCTATTGGGCGGACGATTGTAATACATTTTTCCTGCCTAAGGCAGGTCAAAAAGGGAAGGAAAGTGGTAACTAAAAACAGCCCTTCTTGAGCCAAAGATAGAAATGCTGTGGAAGGAGTAAATGGGATCAAGTGTAAGACACACTAGCGAGAAGGAGAGGAGAGGCTCTATTCGAAATATCTTTACCCAAGGTGAGTAGGCGGAAGTTAAGCACGATGTAGGTGATCGAGTTCGTATAGGATTATGCATATAAATGGCCAATTGAGGGTTCATGAGAGTGCTGTGTTAAAAGGGTGGGATTTCCTGATAGGTGGTATATTTAAAAGGGAGAATAATGGGTCAGAAATAGTTCCAGACATCATGAGTTGATGGTGATTTCTGATTAATATCAATGGAAGTATGACTGCTGAAAAAGCCACTGTAGTAAGTCAACTAGCTACTTATAAAATCCAAAGAAATACAGTTGAGCTATTTTGCCTATCCATTTGTCTATTAGATATTGCTGATATTGTCATCGAGTATTGCTGTATTGAAAAAGAGATATTTCTGCTATTTTCTTCTCATAATACCCGCATTTCATTATTTGTGGTAATGATAAAACATAGTAAATACCAAGTTTAAAGAATAATGACGCATTGATCAAGATAAGATCCAAAAGAGAAGAGAAGAGAATGAAGAATAACATCATTGTTCATAACTCGTGATTCAAGTACAATAATAGCACCCAAATCAATCAAGAGGTCATATTCAGAATATCGATTAACTATTCATATGCTTGAAAAGCTCAATTCGTACCTTGTTGGTCCATAAAGCGTCTCATAGGTAACACTTGTTTTTCATGTGTCATTTATTAAAATACTCATGAATATCACAATTTACTTATAAAATACGAAATATCAACTTAAAGAACAAAGTACCAGAAAACATAATATCATATCCTATTTAACAGATATTAGCTTCCCTCATCTAAACAATAACAGAGACTCATCGGTTTGAAACGTTTCATGATAGAGTTGGGTCACCCGTTACTATTTATGGAAAGGACTACAGGGTCAGAATAAAGCTTGAGAAATTCAGTCATTAATCCCATTGCCCAATTTTGTCCGACAATGGATGAATTATGTCAGAAAATTAAAGAGAGATAAAGGCAAACTTTATTGTTAAAATGAGTTGTTTATGCGAATGGAACCTAAGCAAGGTTAAAAAAAAAAACTGTGGTATGATCAAAAGGCTTAGTCAAGTCATTGATTAAATATGAAACATCACAATAATGCGTTACATTTACCACAAGACAATAAACATAAAAATGATATACGGACAATAGAAAGTTTCTTGCTAGAGATTTGCCAACAAATATAAACCATTCCTCAATAGACGTGCTTTTGGATCAAGTTAAAAGTTAGGTTGTCGTCAACTAGTATCGTAAAGAATGATCTACATATAGGTATTAACTGTAGAATAGATCAATCAAAAGAAAGAATATGATTGGTTGGTAAGAAAAGGGACCCTCTAAAAGAAAGCTTAAAGATGTTGGCTTACCTCTTTTAACAAAAAGCACAAGAAAAATTAATCTTCACATGTTTTACATTGAATTACAGTAGCTTAGGACAGTCACGAATGCATTCACATGTCATATTATTTCATATAAAAACCATTATTCCATCTTGCTTTCTTTTCATTTTATATCAAAAAACACAAACATGCCTGCTTGGAAACAAATCACTGTAAATAGAACACACACACACACACAGAAAGAGAGAAGCATTACTTATATGACTAATAGATTCCTGAAACACCTTCTGCTGACTACGTTATTGTCAAAAATATCTCTACTCAATCATCTGAAAAGACAGGTATATCATATTGTGTGTATTATAAAGGTGCACATAGAGTCTGACACGCGATTTATAGTCAAGGAATTCTTCTTATTCTGTGGTAAGATCCTTGATTTTGAGTTGATCTTGTAAGTATAAGTCACGTTTTGGGTATTCTTATCTAACGTACGCGTATTAGGGATGATGATGAACAACATCAGGTTGCCTTGATTCGTTTTGAACGTGAATCTGCTGCCAAGACAGCTACTCTTCTTAGCAATGGTAAGTTATAGCTCAAGAGCAGCAAATGAAGAGGTCTAATTCATAGATATATTTAGCCTTGATCGATGACTGTCATATTGTGGCTGAACCTTACTTTGAATCTGCTAAACCCAAAGATGAAGCAGTTCCAGAGAACACAGGTGCAGCAGATGAACATGTTCAACAAGAATCAAAGCCCAAGGCACGCATTGCTGCTGAAATCTTGGCTAATGGTTACATTCTCCAAGATCAAGTTGTTGCCAAAGGACTTGAATATGACTCCAAGTACAATGTTACCACTCGTCTCAGCGGCTACTTTAGCGCCCTCACTTCTAATGTGAAGCAGATTGATGAAAAATATCGTATTTGGGATAAGGCTTTAGAGATTGACAACAAATTCAAGATTCATGAAAAGGTTCAAACCGCTGCTCAAACTGCTCAAAGCAAGGCTACTGCTGCACTCCAATCACCTACAGGTCAAAAGGTTCATGACTTTGCAAACCAAACCATTGCTCAGATCGCTGCTGTACATTATGAAGCTAAAAAGATTCAAAATGAAAAGGCTGTTTCTGCTGCTGCCTCTGCTTAATACCCCTCCCCTCCTCTTCATTTTCTGATTTGCAACATTCATCATGTCCAATAAACAAATTATATCTTTTATTCTTCTTCAAGCTCCACTTCTTCCAATTGAAAACTATGAGCCATACCCTTTTCATCGGTTACACCACTGACTAATTGATAAGATCGATCGTTATCTTCAGGTAATTTGCCATCAATATAGCTTTCATCCAACACAACTTTGTCCTTTTCTTTCTTTTCTTGTTGTACTTGTTCTTCATGATCAATATGTAGTACAGACTTTTCCAAGAAGTCACGAATAGCAGTAAAATAGCCAGGCTGCATAAATGTGTCATTATGTGTGCCTTGAGAAAAGGCAACCCAAGTCTTGTTGGGTGATTCACTTAATTCTCGTAATTCAACCATATGAGAAGGTGGCACTAGTTCATCCTTTGAGCCTGCCAAGAACAAGATGGGTGTCTTTACAATCTGTCGAATATATTTTTCACTGGGCCAGTGTTGATGACAGAGGAAAGTGAAATGTTTTAAAAAAGGCATCACATTGGGTATCACTTTGTGCTATAAATGTAATACAATTCATAAGCCAATCTCAGATAGAATTATAAAAAAAAAAAAAAAAATACTTACCAAGCTTAAAAAGGTATTTTCAATCATCAAACCAGAAAATGAATTCTCATTACGAGAGACAAGATCAATAGCGACTGCACCACCAATAGATTGACCATAGGCAACCAGAGGAGTATCCTTTAAGATAGGATGCTCTCGGACATAATCCAACATAGTCTGAGTTATGAAGGGTTACATGTTGTAACAAAACAAATTTACTGTGTGTACCTGTGCGTCTATTTTCAAACCCTTTTCATTGGGAGCGCCTTCACTTTGGCCATAACCTCTGTAGGATAACATGACGATATTACATTTAAACCTTTCATATAATATCTTTGCAATAGGTAACCTATGACCCTAATTGAATCATGATTAATTCGTTTATCCCCTTATTTTACCCATCAACTATTCTCCTTTACCATGTTACCAGCATTAGCCTGATTAAATAATATACATTAAGATGGGTTTAGTCATCATAGGATCTAACTTACATGAAAATAGAGTATAGTAGGAGATCTCTTGGCCACTTCTTTATCAGGTTGAAGAATAATGTAACTCTTCAATTTGATATTATCTCTTGTTGTTAATGTAACTTCTGTATATTCCATACCGTACTTTGAAGGGGTATCAACCTATATATATATATAATCAAAGGCATTCAGTCTGTTGAATAAAAATATTATGAAAAAGGTTTACATGTTGCCGCGATCCTTCAGGAATGGAAGCAGGGTAAATGAGTTTGCATTGATAAATGTACAGTAAAATGACGCCGGTGAGACCTGTCAGTCCCGTCACCGTAAGACAATAGTTGAGCCAAGCTGGAGTATTGGGTTTCCAAAAGAATTCTGCCATAAAGAAAGAAGAAAGAGCAATGAAGAAAAATAAAATGATGAAAACAGCAAAAATCCAACGTCGGAGTTTGTTCATATAAAACAGTTTTTACACTTTATAATGAAAGTGTCTAATTTACTAATCATTTCTTAATTCAGTTGTTTGCTTCTGATGGATTCTCTTTTATTATTTGTTGTCTGAAATTATCGTTTTCATATCAGTGAGCGACTAATTTATGAATAAAATGCATAAAATACTTGAATTAATTGCTGTCAATTATATGATAATAGAAAGCTTGACCTTTATCTTCTTGAGCGAAACAAAGAAAAAATCCAGAGAGTAGATCAGGACGGGAACAACAAGACCATTCAGGCGTAATTTTGATGATACTACATCAAATTTTAATACAAGACGGAACTATTTCTTAACGACCTGTACATACAGTTTCGCACTTACCTATAGAAAGATAAGGATTTATTATTTTTGCACAAGAGCACTCTATATTTCAATCATAGAGGCAATTTCCTCTTACACCAAAAGGGATTCAGTAGACTTGATGGACAGTAGCCTCGTTCAAACTAAATATGAAAAGGTCTGATATTTTTTTCTTTAAGTTAAAGCCCTGTAATAAAAGGTGGATGCTCATACAGCTGCATCTGACGATTATTCACACATTGCCCTAGAAAAACAATAACGGTTCTGTACTTGTATCATAAAGAAAAGGGCTCATAAGTTACAGTTATGGGAGATCCTCTAGGAAAATAAGGAGCATAATGTCAAGGCTACTTTATATTCTTAATAATGCACATGATTGATGTCATTGTCAAATTATCACACACACAAGGAATGAATAATAAAAACGCGTCATTTATTTAAAGCTAAGAAGAAGAAAAAGAAGTGTCTAAAGAAGAGTTAGAAAGACTGTTTAAGAAGAAAATGATAAAGGAAATGTGTCTTCAGTTCGCTTGTTTGTATGCTATATATAACCACAGTTTTGTGAGATATACATGTATCCTCCTGCGTGATGTATGTGATCTAACCAGAATTAGGTCGTTTTCTCGCTAAAGCGGTTCAAACACCATCACCAAGCCAGACTAGCATAAGAGTATTCCGTGAATGGACACAGAGATAGTAGTACCAGAGCGGCTTCTATTTGAGCTACCAGAACCAGTACACTACATCTATTCACAACACCACTTGGATGAAGTAAAGTCGACATAGTTGGGGCCTATAGCGGTTCAAATTACCAACACAAGCACGACACTATGTTGGATACGTCATGGGAATCATCATGGACACATTTCCTTTACCAGAGAGCCTATAGATATACCTCTTGCTTCCACCAGTGAGCTTTGAATGATAAAAGAATAAAAAAGATAAGGAAAGAAAAAGAAAGAAAAGGGGAAAATCAAGGAAAGCTATTTTATAGCCTTTGTTCTGTAAAGGGAAGTTATTGGGTGCTTTTTCACAGTATTTATACTTCATTTAAAAATCAACCAATCCGTGACGCCCCCTTGCCCTGCTTGATATTGAACTATGCAGTACTATCTCTCCTAACTATCTTGAAAGTTATGTATTGCTCCTATCTTGAGATTAACTATTGAAATAATGAATATCGCACCTTAAATGCAAACTTTTTACTCATTTGCGTAATTGTCCTCATTTCTTTTTTTAAATGGAATTCGTTTACTGTACAATCTTGCAGAAATGTCACGTAGAATGAGTGCATTAGAATCACTTGCATACAAAGCAATACCTCAGATATACAATGTTTATGTATAGAAATCTCATGGTCAGCTTGAAAGAGGAGAGAGTGATACAACCAATAAACACAAGAAAGAGGTGGTATTAAACTGGACAGATGATCTAAAGACATTAATAATACTTTTGCTGATTAAATATAACATATATGAATATTTGCACGGCATTAAAAGGAGTGTAGGCGATATATAATTACACTGAGCTTATGATCTGGGTTATAATACTGCTTTTACCATAAGAAGGATTATCTTTAAAGAAGTGTATCGTTTAAGGGAAGAAGTAGTGGTTTATATTCAAAGGAGAGATTCTATTTAATTTGACTTATCATTAAAAGTGTGTACGATCTTATAATATATGAATCCATTCTATTTATACTGATTACAATGGTTTATTCCAATGCCTGTCTTAAGCAGGCTCTGCTCTACAATTGCTGAGATAAAGTCCTCTCTTATGGTGGTTGTTGAAAACTCAAGGCTAACTTACATAGTCAACGGCAGAGGTAAGAACTTCCGAAGGACCATCGACAGGAGATGAATATATAGCGTCAAGGCCACTTTATATTCTTAATAATGTGCATGCTTGGTACTATCGTCAAATCCTCTCTCCAGCTACTTCTCTCACACACATACACAAACACACACGTAATGAGTAATAAAAACGCGTCATTTATTAACCACCTTTTTCATTTACATTTATTTATAATAAAAGCGTACTCCTTTCAGTTCTCAAGACAATAAAGTCTTGATTAACAGGATCAACCACGGGAAGGTAAGAGTACATATGATCCCAAAAAAAAAGAAGGTATACACTGAATGTCAATGGTATATATACCTTGTAAAAAGTGGTGGTGTATCAAGACTGAACTTACACATCTGAAAAACCTAGAAAGTACAAGCTGAACAGCCCCAGACAAGTCTGGATTGACAGACTGCCAACAGGTAGCTATCAATAGGCCCCAACCTCGTCTACCAGTCGTCTCACAAGCTCAGAAGATGGTCTTGACTCAGCAAACTACTCAAAATAGCTTTTGGTTCGATACCGCCTAGTAACAGCATAAGCATTTATTCGAGTAGCCACACTTAGAGAGCATTTCTCTGTTCACAGATAACGGGCGAGCGGTTAGTAGGTCACACAAGTGTAGCCAGCCCAGGAATCTGCAAGTCACTTGAATCACCAATATGACCGTACTAGGGTTACAGCGTGAACAGAGAGCGTGTTCAGCCCTCTAAAGGATGAACAGAGCCAATACCAAAGCATCTTCACAGGGAGAAAAAAAGCGAGGAGTATCTGTAAAGAAAAGAAAAGAAAAAGAAAAAAAGGGAAAAAAAAAGAGGTAGGTCAGAAATACTCTAAAGCGTTGACAGTCGGTCATTCAAATTAAAATGTTCTATTGGATAATATGTTCCGATAACAGCCAAGGCGTTATTCTATTGGCTAACGCGTCTCAATAGCGCGTTTTTGCTTATATGCATATGATTGTCAACAAAGACTCTTTGAAACATCCCTAGGCATAGAAAGATAATGATATAACGTAACTTTTAAATTTAAAAGGTATTTGTCACGGCTGGTTAGGTTTATATTATTTCTTACAATTAAATATATTTCCTAATGCTTACACATTGCTCTTCATTTACTATCTCATCTGTATTGGTGCTACTGGATGCTCACTGTAGACAAAGACTAGAAACAGTTATTGATAGCAAAAGGAGTGAGACCGTACGATAAGGTATCATCTACATAGACTTCAATCCTTTTATGCGATTTTCTTATTTATATCAGCATGGCTTGTTCTGTTGATTTAGCGATTAACCCTCAAAAAGTTATAAACTTTCAAATGAAATTAGCTGGATCAGTTTATATGAGTAATCATTTTGAAGTAAATGCCGGCATTGCCTGGCAACAAAGAAGGCACAAATGTAGATCAAAGGTGGGTTTACTGAATGATATTATGAAAGTAAGAAATCTACAGTTTTTTAACCTAAATTGAGACGGTTGGAAATCTATTTAATACAGCGATAGTCGCTCAGTGTCGCTTATTTCTAGAGTAAGCTTTGGGTCTACCCTTACCTCTCCAAACGGAATAAGCTATCATCACGTTCCTGGCGACGTTCATATCATGTTGTCAGGTTGTATTACATGTTTTACATACAAGCTCACTTTGGCCATTAACATGAGCGAGACTATCCAGGGAATCAATGTCGACTATAGGTGTGAGGCATGCGATATTCATCGATTTCTACAGCAATAAGATCACCAGGAGCTTCTCTTTTTATGAATGTAGAAGTAAATAGTAATTGACAAAGGCTTTTGCTCTGAATAATATCTGTTGAGTATTCCCACATATGGATATTGCACTTTGCCAAAATTTATCACGGTAAATATTTTGATGCACTTTTCTGGTGTATGGTTCTAATCTATTCCTTAAATTTGCTGCAAAAACCCCTGCCTTTGATTGTATATGATTTGGGCAACTAGGTGATTTTGTAGATTTATGATCAGTCCTTTTTTACTGCTTGAGCAAGTGACATCAGAATTAAAAGTAGAGTATTGACGCTTAGCATCTCTTTTCTCTTATATTACAAAAGAGCTTTGTTTGTATCTTTTTCCTACGGTATCTACTGTAGAATGAATTAAAGAAACCATAAGACTAGCATATTACATGAAATATATCGTCATCGGCACTTGTAAAAAGCTTTATCAGAGTCGACGACAACAGTTTAATGCGTTCCTCTTGTCAACCAGGCAAGTGTTGATCAGTACCTGTCATCCTGTGCCCCAAGCGAATCCCATTCTCTTAGTCCCTGCTTCTCATTCTGATAGCTTTCAAAGGCAAGCCATTGAAGTGAGGTAAAGAGTCCATTGCAGCCAATCCCTAAGAAAAGAAAAGCCAATATGAAAGGCATTACGACCTACCACATTGATAAATTTGTTGAAGCTGTCATGGATGTTGTGGTTAGACATGAAAAGTATGGATTTTTGTTGCCATGGATACTTGCGGTTAACAAAAGAGAATAAAAGCCT
The DNA here is from genome assembly GCA_025529335.1 of Rhizopus sp. PT2906. NCBI lineage: Eukaryota > Fungi > Mucoromycota > Mucoromycetes > Mucorales > Rhizopodaceae > Rhizopus > Rhizopus sp. PT2906. The sequence continues at coordinate 82,272 of JAMYHX010000105.1, forward strand.
TTGTTTTTACCCTTCTCCTTTATTAAATCCGATTGAAGAATGCTTGACTAAGATCAAAAGTCATATTAAAGGAAATCCTCAGGATAAAGAGTCCAAGCTTACACCTTGAATTACTACATTATAAAAAGCTATTGGGAGACATAAATACGACATTTATTTCCAAGTGTGTTGATAAAGAGGCTTCTTTGAATCATGAAGGAGAGTGTTTAAACAATAACATCTATTTTTTAATTGGACATATTTGAGTGTAACCCAAAGAGCAAACTAAAGATTTTTTTTTATTTTTCAGCAAAACGAAACAAACAAATCTTTTTCTTTTCCTCCCTTTTTCTACTTTAATAATAAAAGGAAGGGGTTTTTGATGATGACTCAAATAGAATTTAGACAATGTAAAATTATTTTTCCTTTTTTTATTTATCGATTTTAACCCTTTATTTTTTATATTTTCAATAGCAAGAATGAAAGAAGGTGTCAAAGTGACACTAAAAGTAAGTTGTCACTCGTCTTATTCATTTTTCCTTACCGGGGGCTTATTTTAATAGAGAAAGGAATCTGATGATGACGAAGCGATCGACACCAAGGAACCAAAACGTTTACTCACTAGTTTACCTGTTCGTTCTCGTATAAACACAAACCAAGATCTCTGGAAAGGAATGTCCATCTTGAGACAAGACTGCAGAACGTCTGGTAAATATAACCATATTTGGATACACCTTTTTATTTATTTAAATCATATATATATATAGGTATTATACCGAAACTAGAGCCAAATCTTAAAAGTGACGAAACCCAGTATGCTTTTTTATGTAGTCCTTATACCGATTATATCTCAACTGGTCTCATGGACCTTGGTTGGGGCTGCGGATACCGTAACTGTCAAATGTTGATGAGTTTCCTAGAAAGACACGAAGAAGAAGGTGAATGTCTATTGAAATGTGTACCTGATATATCTTCTATACAATTATTGATCGAAAATGCTTGGAAAGAAGGTAAATGATTTACAATAGGGGAGTGTACGTAATAATACCAACACTTTTTATAAATAAGGATTTGATCCATTGGGCGCTAAACAATTAAAAAATCATGTATTCAAAACCCGCAAATGGATTGGCACAACTGAAGTATATACACTCTTGGCTTATCTCGGCATTCGATCTACCATCATTGACTTTCATCAACCAGGTCCTGAGAGACTTCACAAGGATATGTTTGATTGGATTCAATCTTACTTTACTACGGAAATTGAAACAAAAAAGGGAAGAAAGGTTTACATCACACATCGTCCTCCGCTTTATTTACAGCATCAAGGTCACAGCAGAACAGTGATTGGTATCGAAATACTCAAATCAGGGAAGAGAAATTTGATCATTTTCGACCCCGGAAGACGTATGCTTAGATCATTTAGAAAAAGAGTGAATTACAATGAAGAATCAGAAAGCAGCAACAGTAGTAGTAGTAGTGAAATAAGCAGTAGTAGTAGTAGCAGTAGTAGTAGTGAAGAAGAGGAAGAGGAAGAGGAAGAGATTGATATTATGAATGATCATCATCAACCCAAGACTTTGCGACAAAGACTGTTGACAAAATTAAAAAAGAGCAATAGAACCAAATCAAGCACATCTTCACCAGCATCATCAGCATCATCAGCATCAAGCCTATTTTATCCATTTAGAGTAGATGATAAAACCATTGCCAGGCATAGACAATATCAGATATTAGTATTAGGACAAGTTGTATATCACCAAGGAAAGATGCATTGGGATGAAAAGAAAGGATATTTATTAAACGAAGACGAAAGAGAAGCAATGAAAAATGTTACAAGCTTGGCTGTCATGTAATTTCATAGCATTAAATACACATTATACCTTTTTCTTGCTTGTCTTTTTATAAAGAAATATGCGTATACGCATATAAAAGAGTTTGTGTGTTTATGTGTGTATGTGTGTATATATATATGTGTGTACATGTAATAAATATAAACACAGTATCATTTTGTACATAGAAATTTATTGCTCTACTTGTTGTCTTAATTCTAACATAAAAAATGTTAGTTGTGCCTATATCTTGTAACTTTCTTAATACTTACTTTCTATAATATCTTCATAAGCAATACATGCAGGTGAATCAGGATATTCATCCAAAAATGATACACCCATATCACAACTTTTAGCCACTCTTGGATCCAAAGGTATTCTACCAAGCAAAGGTATGCCAAATTCTTTGGCCAATGCTTCTGCCCCACCTGTCGTAGGTGGGAATATCACAGACTCTCCGTGACAGTTGGGGCAGACAAAGCCAGACATATTTTCTACTAATCCCAGGATAGGAATCTTTGCCTTTCTACAAAAGTCAATTTCTTTACGTACATCTTGAAGCGCGACCTCTTGAGGAGTTGTAATGATTACTGCGCCTTTAAGACCACTTGGTTTAAGAAAGGAGCCCAGGGAGAGATGCTCATCCGAAGTGCCAGGTGGGGTGTCAACCAAGAGATAGTCCAAGTGACCCCAATCAACGTCCCTCAAAAATTGCTTGATCAAGCCGTTCTTCTTGGGCCCTCTCCAGATGACTGCATCGTCTTTATCAGGCAGCATAAATCCGATAGACATGACCGCCAAGTTGTCTTGAACATAGACTGGTTGCCATCCTGTACCACTCGAGTGGATTTGTTCATTGACAACACCCATAATAGTAGGTATCGAAGGACCACAGATATCGACATCCATTACACCTACTTGACAGTCTTCGTCGTTGGCCAGAGCAAAGGCTAACTGAGAAGTGAAGCTACTCTTGCCTACTCCCCCCTTTCCGGATAAGACAAGTATCTTGTGTTTTACATTGGACAGTCTTTCGGTAATCACTGGAATATCTACATTCCATAATATGAGTTGATGAATATTTATAGAATTGAATGATTCTACCTGGATCTGGTCCCTTGGGCGCAGTTGCACATATTTGTTGATTAGGGCAACCTGCACAGGCATCTGCTTTTCCAGCTGTATCACTTTCTGGCCCCTAAAGAAAGCACTTTGAGCCTATGTTTATTTCATATTAAATAAACTTACAGGACAGTGTTGATTAGCGTCGTCAGGTATATCTTCTTTATTCATGTGTATTTATAAGCAAAGAAAAGGGCAAAAAAAATAAGAGACGGAGTTTTGATATTTTTAATTATCTAAATAAGGCAACCAAGATGAAGAATATCAAAATCAGAGCAATGACAATGCAAATAGATTCTATACATAAAAGCAAGTCAATCAGACTGTGTATAAAATGAACAAGAGTACAACTTACTATTATCCTTTACTTTCCTTCCTACGTAATCCAGTTTCTTTTTAGCTCTTCTTAATCTTTCATCCGTACGATCTACCATTTCCTCAGTCTCATCAATCAAAATAGCATGAGTCTCTAATTCATCACCAATCATAAGTCCAAGTTCCCTCTGTCTACGAATGGCTTCTGAAAGATGATCCAAGTCTTGGTCTTGATCTAATAGCACATTTTAGATAACTTGCTTGATATATATATGTATACAATCATTCATATTACCATCGATAATGCGTTGCTGAAGTTGAAGTATTTGGCTATTCTCCATTTGACTTGTATCTATAGGCGTAAATCGAGGGCTCTTTTTATGATTATTACCCAGTAACAGATCTCTATACAGCCCCAAAAACTATTAGAACCATTATATAACTATAACACAATGATAAAACGAACCTTGCAGCTGGGTCGGTTTGATTGCCAAGTAATGCTTCTAGTTTATCCACTTTTAGTTGGAGTTGTATCAGTTTATCTTCATCGGCTTTTGTGTCCTTTGTTGTATCCGTTTGTTCTTCTTCTGATAGTTGTTGTTCTAATTGCTGAATACCGTCCTTTAATTGCGACAGGTTTTTTTGAATATTTGTTTCATACTTTTCAACGTCTAATCTATAATAATGAGTGAATACTTTAATGAATCCTCGAATCTAATTTCATTACTTGAGGTCCTTTAATCGGTTACGCTCAAATATTACTGAAAGAGTGTTGTCAGCTAATAAGTCAAGTCTTGACAATAGTTTGGTATCCATTATTGAAGTGAAAAAGGAAAAATGCGCAATACGTAAAATTTCAGAAATTATTCCCAAACAATTTAAAACCAACAACAATTACACTTTAGTTGATTATCAATGCTTTCTTTATTATTTAAAAGACAATGAATTCTGTCTTTATGAGAGAAGATAAATGTGGTCAGCACTTATGAACAACGCGTAACTGAAAAAGCTGTTAGAGACTTTATAAATAGTCTGATATTGTCTTCTTTGGACCAAGCTAAGACCAGCTATTCCCCAGCTAGCCCTAAGGTATGTTATAGTATGAGCAGCTATTGTAAGAAACTGACGTGTAGTATTATAGATGATAACCGAACCAGTGCCGGTGCTAGCTGGAGATAGTTTAGTTCTTACCAAACTTTGGTCTCATCCGCTCTCTTTCTTGCTCCTCTCTTGGCTCTTGCTTGCTCTCACTTTCTTTCTTTTCTTTGCTTATCCGGGCTGGTTATCGCCCGCCCTACCCATGATACACTTCGGGCAAGATGTTAATAATTTCTTTATATCTTTACTCACTTTCCTTTCGTCTCTTAATGTAAGTATTTAATATGATGTAAGTAACTGAAATAATAATTGTTTCTTTTATGGACTCTCTTTTATTTTTATTTGTTGTCTCATTTGTTATCTGAAACTATCATTTTTTTTATCAGTGAATAAAGTGTAAACTTACTGCTTGCAGAGAGTCGACTGTTGAAATTAAAAGGCATCTTTTGAAAGTTCTTGGTCAAGTTGTTAAAAGACCCCAAAAGCATAGCTTATATTATTAATTTATCATGCTGCTCCTGTAAACGTATATACCCCTTATGTATCTTCATTATAAACGAAGGCTTACAGGCGTATTTTTACTGCTGTTACCATAGCATTTTTTTATTCCTTTCTTCTTCCTTGTTACTATTGAAACGCACGAGCCAATAGAACATCGTAATTTGAATGACCGGCTGTCAACGATTTAGAGTATTTCTTTTCTTTACAGATACTTCTTGCTTTTTTTCTCCCTGTGAAGATGCTTTGGTATTGGCTCTGTTCATCCTTTAGAGGACTGAACACGCTCTCTGTTCACGCTGTAACCCTAGTACGGTCATATTGGTGATTCAAGTGACTTGCAGATTCCTGGGCTGGCTACACTTGTGTGACCTACTAACCGCTCGCCCGTTATCTGTGAACAGAGAAATGCTCTCTAAGTGTGGCTACTCGAATAAATGCTTATGCTGTTACTAGGCGGTATCGAACCAAAAGCTATTTTGAGTAGTTTGCTGAGTCAAGACCATCTTCTGAGCTTGTGAGACGACTGGTAGACGAGGTTGGGGCCTATTGATAGCTACCTGTTGGCAGTCTGTCAATCCAGACTTGTCTGGGGCTGTTCAGCTTGTACTTTCTAGGTTTTTCAGATGTGTAAGTTCAGTCTTGATACACCACCACTTTTTACAAGGTATATATACCATTGACATTCAGTGTATACCTTCTTTTTTTTTGGGATCATATGTACTCTTACCTTCCCGTGGTTGATCCTGTTAATCAAGACTTTATTGTCTTGAGAACTGAAAGGAGTACGCTTTTATTATAAATAAATGTAAATGAAAAAGGTGGTTAATAAATGACGCGACTTACCAAGCTCATTTTGTAAAAGAGAACGACGTCCGGCTATTGTTAAAATGCTATTCATGGTGAAGTGCACCTTTATTACATGTGAAAGAGATTGACTATAAGTTGCCATTCAGATTAAAGTGCGATATATTTAATGCCATATAATGATATACTTTACAGAATATTCTGTATTTGATATAAAATATGTAATAGAAGGATGAGCTAACTAGGTGTTGGCAAATACAGCGCATCTAGGTTCAAGCATCAAATATGAAGGACATTTATCTACTGCCCAAGGTCAAGCGACGTTTTCTATATATATTTGCACTACGCTTTATAAAGTACTGATCAATTTGGACAGTGCGTGTAGCTTGCATAGACTTTATCTAAATTTTGGATAGGTCTTTGCTATTTTCCTAGGCAGGTTAGTGGAAATGATGCTCCTTTCTAGTATCAAACATAGGCTTTCAAGTACGTAAAATAAATTTAGAAAATACATGTCTTTAAATGTTGTGCTAATATCCTTCACCTTGACATAAAGTATTAAAAAAGACGTTCGGTATTTCTAGCGCGTCCTTTTGTAAACTAATAAAGCAGATTTTGAAACGCTTACTTTTCCATACAAACTGTATCCTTAACTCTGCTTATCTTTCACTTGGATTTATAGGTTTGGCAAAGAACGTTATGCTATCGATTGGTAAGTCTGAAACCTGTTTGGAGCAAAGGAGGAACATGCAGAATGCGATACCGTTTAAACCCAGTTTCCCCAAACACGGCTGTGATCCCGATAGGGGAAATGAAAAAATAAAGAATAAAAGATTAACTATTCATATGTTCAAGGATCAGATTGAGCTTGATCCATATACACTTTTCTGTTTATATTCCTCTACTTTCCCTTATGACGTCAAATTTCCTTCGCTTGGATAGCTTATGCACGATAGAATGATCATCCATATCGTAAGTTACTTGTGCATTACTGTTCCTTAATTTTATTGGATGACTGACTTTTACCAAATTGGGTCAAGAAGTATATTTGATGCCCCTACAGTTTTTTGTTCCTACTTTCTTCTTTCATCTGGATTATTCATCTATAACCAAATGACTCAACGTGGTAAGATTAAAGCCTTTATTAGAAAAAATAAAGAGAAAAAGTGAAGTTGTAGGACTACTTTACAGCTTCTCTTAATGCGTAGTTCCTGATTATGTGATTAATCTATTTTTTTTTTTCTAGACGTTTACATTGCTTCTGCTGTTCGTACTCCTATTGGTGGCTTCAACGGCTCCTTAGCTTCATTGGCTGCTACTAAACTCGGTTCTATTGCTATTGAAGGTAAGTCTCAAGCTTAAACCGCAGTAACTTGTTGAATACTAATTTTTGATGTAGCTGCTCTCAAGAAGGCCAACTTGCCAGCCGATGCAGTTGAAGAAGTCATTTTTGGTTGCGTTTTGTCTGCTGGTCTCGGTCAAAACCCTGCTCGTCAAGCCGCTCTTGGAGCTGGTCTTAAGGATACCACTATCTCCACTACTGTCAACAAGGTCTGCGCCTCAGGCATGAAAGGTAAATAAAAAAAAGCGTGGTAAAAAATCATCGAGGTTTACAGGAGTTAACATCAATTCTCACGAACAGCTGTCATTTTGGCCGCACAAACCATTATGCTTGGAAATGCTGACGTCGTAGTTGCTGGTGGTATGGAATCCATGTCCAATACTCCCTACTACTTACCCAAGCAGCGCTTTGGTTCCACATACGGTAACACCGAAGTTGTTGATGGCATTGTCAAGGATGGTCTTACTGATGTCTACAATGACTACTTGATGGGTGTTGCTGCTGAAGAATGTGCTGCTGAATACCAAGTTACCCGTGAACAACAAGACGACTACGCCATCGAGTCTTACAAGCGTGCTCAAGCCGCCTTTGCCGCTGGCCACTACAAGGAAGAGATTGTTCCTGTCACCGTTTCTGGTGGCCGTGGTAAGCCTGACCGTGTTATTGAGATGGATGATGAAGTCTCCAAATTGAACGAAGAAAAGCTTCGTGCTGTTCGTCCTGCTTTCCAACCCAAGAACGGTACTGTTACTGCACCAAACTCTTCTCCCTTATCTGATGGTGCTTCTGCTCTTGTTCTTGTCTCTGCTGAGGCTGCTAAGAAATACAATTTGACCTTAATTGCCAAGATTCGTGGTTGGGGTGAAGCTGAACAAGCCCCCGCTCGTTTCACTACTTCTCCTGCTTACGCTATTCCCAAGGCTATCAAGCACGCTGGATTAACTCCTGAAGATATCTCTTACTATGAAATCAATGAAGCCTTTTCTGTTGTCGCCTGTGCCAACAAGAAGATCTTGAACCTTTCCTCTGAGAAAGTGTAAGTAACTTGGATGAAAAAAAAAAAAAAAAGATGACTCACACAACATGTTTAGGAATATTTGGGGTGGTGCTGTTGCCATGGGTCATCCCTTGGGCTGCTCTGGTGCTCGTATTATCACAACACTTACTTCAGTCTTAAAGAACAAGGAAGCCAAATTTGGCGCTGCAGGTGTTTGTAATGGTGGTGGCGGAGCCTCTGCTGTTGTCATTGAACTTGTTTAAATAAGAGCAAAACGCACATCTTTAAACCATTTATAATAATAACAATAATAAACACTTCATTGCATTTGTCATCAATCGAAAAAGACCTGTCTTCCTGTTATTCTTTATTTAGTTTTTTAAACGATGCTCTCGTCTTTTCTCCATTTGTTGTCATCCACTCTTGTACTCTGCATCCAAGCACTTTGGTATACTTTCCAAACAAGTTGCGATTGTACTTGTACATTGTCACGAATCCATGTCTCTTTTCAAGGATTTGTTCTGCAGCCATATGATATGAGTTTACGTGAGCATAGACTCTATTGATACCATGTTCATTTGCCCACGTCATGGCTCTATTTAAAAGCAAGGTGGAAAGGCCACAGGCTTGTAAGTCAGAGCGTATGGCCCATCTGGTAATAGTGGCTGTTCTTGGAACATGTTTATCCATAAACTGACGCTCTCCCTGTCGTCTTTTCTCCATCCATGCAGGTACTGGCAAACGAAGCAATTCGAGGACAGCAGTAGTGAATTGTTTCCATGGTACAGGGAAGCTGTTTCGTCTATCCTTTATTTCTTGTTCGTTGCAAATTAGACCAATCATGCCACACACTTCATCGTCTACAGTTAAGACCCAAAAGTGAGAAGGTTCTTGCTGATCAGTAGGTTTTCGTTCCTTTGTTTCGCCTTGAACGGTGTAATTTAAATAGTACAAGTCAGGATCAAAGAGATCGTTGGTTCTGGCTTCTTCTATATATGAAGTAAGATCTACTCTATCAGATATAATAAATATCACGCTGAAACCAACCATGGCCCAAGTAAAGGTAGCCAGCACTTTAGCAGCTGTTATGAGCCATTCAGAAAATTGAAAGTATGAAAGGATGAGTTGAATGCAGTAAAGAAGACCAGAATATACAGCAAACCAGACAAGCCAAGTAGCTGGTGCCCAAAGTTTTCTTCTGATGCTTTCATAAACTAATGGGACACAAGTGCTGCAAAATAAATAGTCAACTTGCTCCTGGTCTGTCTCTCGATAAGTTCGCAACACAACTTTGGGTGTCTTGTCTTTGTTTGTCATTAAAAAGAATAAGGGTCGATTTGTCAGCTGAAGCTGAACCTGTGAATTGCTATAGAATAATTGAATGACCGCATTAAGCGCATGATGAGTTACAAAGAGATCCCCTTTACACAAGGCGAAAGAAAAACAAAATTAGATGCGACTGTAGATGAATAAGGAAGTGGAAAGGGTGTGAGGATTAGTTCTGTTCACAGGAGGATCCCAGATTAGGTGGCAAAGGATAGGGCGTCTTTATCATGGGAAATGTAATCGTATATACATGCAGACTGACAAAAGACCCAATATGAGACATTAAAAAAGGAGGGAACAACGGCTAATGAATCAAAAGAAGTCTTTAATTGTTGCAGGTGTCTGAAGTTGATGATACACTTGTAAGCAGTGAGCGGCATGGGCTTTAGCAAGTAGTAGTCAGACATAACGCGTTGGTTCTAATAGGATGCATTCTTTGTGACAATCTACTTTTTTTTATTTATTGTATTGAGATAACAGCATGGCTACTCTTTCCGCGAATCTGGCCTTGGCAGCGTCTGACATAACAAGATGGTGATTCTTTTCAAATTGACTAACAACATCTGAAGGATTATCGTTGGGATATACAGGCAAGTTTGCCGTTACGCCTGGAGCCAATTCGATCTTGAAAGTAAGACAAGGTGTCTTGGGAGCAGCAGGAGGCGTATAGTGTTGTTGTTGTTGGTATTGGAGAGGTTGTGTCTGAACAGGAGACTGCGAGGGAGTAGCAGTGGCGTATTTGGACGCCATAGTGCCCAAAGGTTGTTGTTGTTGTTGCTGTTGCCAAGAAGGAACTTGCTGAGTTTGGGGTTGGCTCCAGCTTGGGGTCTGTGGTTGCTGTTGTTGTTGTTGTTGTTGTTGTTGGTTCCAGTGTTGTTGCTGTTGAGGTTGAGAATGAGATTGTTGTCTCCGAGTTTGAGTAAGCTGTTGTTGTGGTTGTTGGTGTTGGGATGGCTGAGATGGTTGAGATGGAGCATATTTTGAGGCAGAGGTTCCATTAGGATTGTTCCAAAAAGGTGTCTCCATTAACTTGTCTGTAGTCCAAGCATTTGATCCAGCTTTAACAGGAGGTCTACGTGGAGCAACCGATAAAGGCTTTGAAGGCTTTGAAGGCTTGGGTGCCTTTTGTTGCTGCTTTTGTTGTTGTTGTTGTTGTTGTTGTTGTTGTTGTTGTTGTTGTGGTGGTGGTGGTGGCTGTCCTGGTTTACTCTTCTTTTTCTTCTTTCCACCATTTAACCCACCTTTAGGTAAAGGCTTACCCAATCTTCGATCCAAAATAAGCTGCTCATCAACTGGCTTAAAATTTTTACCTTGACGGTGAAGCTGACCAGTACCAATTCCGTTTGATTTGAGTTTGACAGATGGATCAATGAGAGAAGCCCAATCGTCCATGCTCACATTGACTTCAGTTTTGCCTTCTTCAGTGACCTTTTGGGTACCCCAACCTGACATTTGAAGGGGAGCATATTCGTCTTCTGATTCTGAATAGTCTGAGTATTCGCTGTATGCCATATTGAAAAACAAAAGAAAGAGAAGTTATGATTGGTTGGTGAGGCTTTTCCATTGGGTTCAAACTCCCTTGAGCCTTACAAAATTGAAATGCTCAAACTTGGGCTCAAGATCTGAACAAGGAAATATGTTATTTATTGATATATACCAATTGATTTCATAGCTCAGTTTTTTTGTCTCTTGAAGACGAGAAACGGTTTGCTCATACGTGATAAAGTATAATAAAAGGAAAGGACAAAAGTCAAAATGTTGCCTAATATAGACAGTCATCATGAAAAGACTATAGTTGTTGATCCTTAGTTGTGTAAATAATATCATCAATGGAGAAGCATTGCATCTTTCAGAATCGCATATTAATTCATATTAAACAGTTGAACTGAGCGTTTCTTTTTTGCTGTTTATTTTTTTTTTTTAATTTCAAAAAGAAAAATTTATACAATTGTCAAACTAAGAAAAGAATTAGAATAATCATAATCAATACAAATATTGACCTACATTAAACAATGAATAGTTTAGATCTAGTGATGGCTGTTGCTCTTCTTGAGGAAAAAGTGTTCATAGGTGCAGTAAGCAGCAAATGCGACAGTTGCAATACCAAGTCCAGGAAACATGGTCTTGAAGTTGGAAGATTTTGAAAAGATGGGGTGCTTACGCCAGGCTTCACGCTTAGCCCAGGGGTCGTGATAAACAGGTCTCTTTACTTGAGCTTCAACGTGTGATTTAGTCATTGAAAGGTATATATTACTGAAAGAAAAAAGAACAAATCTATCTTGTACTCGGCCACAGCAAACCCCGGTTTGGGGTGACGTCGTGCGGAGTGCAAAAGGGGAAAAAGGGGATCTCCTTGAACCTGAATACAGCAACTCTTTCCTATTGACAACACAGCAAAGTGGTATTTGTTGACATGTATATTAACTATTTAATCATTTCATGAGTATAATTAAAGTGATGATAGTATATGTTATGCAAAATGTGCCTCTGTATGTGAGTCAAAAATATCGTTTATTTGTTATTTAATTGGCTTATATGAACAACCGATGCTATCCAGTAGCTGTTGTACCTCGTATGCTATCATCTCTTCGCCGACTTTCTTTGTATTATCCATAGAGTGGCTTGACTCAAATAGCTCTTTATCCAGTCCCATCAATGTATGTAGGTTTTCGAGTATCTCGCTGTACATTGAAAATGAAATATCTTTTATTTCATGATGGTGAGGTAAAAAGCTAATTGCTTCATCTCGCTTGATATTTTCTTTGTTGTCTATTGCTTGACATGATTTTATACTGAGCTCAAGAGCTTGTATGGTCTTGGTTATTTCATCATTTATTTCATTTACTACCACCATGATTCATTAAAAAGTAAAGCTCTTTCTTTAGTATAGCTTACCGCTAGTACTTTCAGGAATAGTATCAGTTAAGCGGTTTATAATTATGTCATTAGCGTATTTCTCTAGCAATAGTCTCAACTTCACTTGACATTGAATATATAAAACATAGAGGTCCCTTTAATGAAAATAAGTGATTTGTATCACATTACAGTTTTCAACATACGCATGAGCCTTTTGTCTCTGCCTCAGTATCGAGAAGGACATAGACTGATGTTCAATTGTTTCATATAATTCACATAGTCTCTCTTCAGTCGATACCTTTTCTTGTTCTTTATCCCACTGCATAATATAAGAAAAAAGAATAAAAGATACCAACAGCTTGGTTTATTATTTATGTTGTCATTGCAAAGTATTTTTGAGTTGCGCAAAGTGCTTGATATCTTACACCTGCATCTTGATGCGTCATGAGCTCCATGATTCGTTGTTTGGCGCCAATAGATTGTAAATAGCTATAGAAAATAAGAACTTTGTTTTTTTTTTTTTTTTGATAATATTCAAACCTTTTACTGTTTGGATCACTGCTATATTTGACATACTGACCCAAGTCATGACAGGCAATGGCTAATACTGTGAAATCCGTTGATGTACTCAGTAATCTTGCCAATAACCTAAGCAAATCAATGATGAATATAAGCTCTAATAATCACATCTAATGTATACCTTAATAAGTGTTGATCCTTTTCATTAAGACGGTTTGCATTTTGTTTCCAAAAGTTCTCCGATGCGTGAGATGGACTTTCCCAGTGTAATCTGCCCGTTTCAACCTCTGATGCGTATACCTCAAATGTACTTGATACAGGTCAGATGATATTATTCTTTTTTTTTTAAAAAAAAAACAGTCTTTGCTTACCTAAGACTTTGAAAGTTTTGCTGTAATTCAGTTATCATATATTCAATGTCATCAACAATTTCCTGATCTGACCATTTTCGAGTAGCCAAGTGCTCAGTAAAAGGCAACAGTTTGGCTACCAACATGGCAGACATGTTTTCTGTAGGAGCTTTCTCAATTAAATTCTAAAATATATCATTGAGTTATCTATGCATAGCAAAAAGTTAAATAGATTACCTTGAACGTTGCTATGATCACTCTGATTACTTTCTCTTTAGGTGTTGACTTGGCATAGTCTAATAGCACAGGGATAATTTTACATTTTCTACACAACATATTAATAAATATTAAGTTATATAGTTAATAACATACTTGTCCAAGTTCTTTGCTACTTGTTCATCAAATGTTAAAAGCCAAATAGCAAAGGTAAGTTCATATATCTTTTGTGGGTCAGAGTGTTTGTTTGCCTTTAGAATGCTGACTAGTCTGTAAAAAAAAAAAAAAAAAAAAAAAGGGAATCAATAACTATATAAATATATACATGCCAGAGATAATTACGTGTCGATAGCATGAGGTGTTTCCCAAAAGGCTGTTCTGTATTCTGGAACATGAAACAAAGCATCAAGTATTTGGATATTGAGATCCACAATGTGTTGCTGACGACTTTGTAGTTGAAATGTAATCCATCGAAAGAATTCATGTATGTTGATATCACGATGAGATGTAGAACTGTTTAAAGTACATGAGTCATTTATGATAACTTTGATCTTTTATATATTTACCAAATCAGCATAGTAAGTAACTTGCTTGACTGTATACCTATAAATTCGTCATTGATACTAAGTACTTTATGAAATGGTCCAAAGGGGAACTCCGGGTTATCCTTTTTTGCTTCATGAAACAAATAAATCCTCTCCTCGTGTTCTAGATCATGATTAGCGTTGAAAACAAAAAAAGAAAGGGGTTTACTTACCATTCAACATATCGTGAATAAGAACAAGTACTTTCTGAAGCGTATCCACTCTTGCCAATTTTTGCATTAATTCAAGGTAAAGTAAAGCATAATAACGTCCATGCTATTTTGAGAGTGCGTCCACGCCTTTTTGATTATTCGGCATATTAAACAACAAATGAAAAGGGATTATACCTCTGTCATAATAGGCTCGAGTTCCTCAACTGACTTGTTTTCGACATGCTTTATCATGGCCATTTCATTTTCAGATATTAAACCCACGTTTGTATATTCCTATAGATAACGACGGGTGTAAGTGCTGCAGATATAGATTCAACATGCGAGGTCGATTTTACCTCCCATGGGATGGGTTCTTGCCTGATTTTGTTCATGGTGTCATCTAAATAAGGGTGAGATATAATAGTCAACTTGACTTCTTCTACAAGGTCATCTCTTGTTAAAGTTGGACTAATCGTTTCAACCTGTGGCGGTGGTATATTTGGTGGAATAGCTGTTAACATTCAACGCGATCTTTTAAGAAAAAAAAAAAAGGTTAAAGGGAAAAAAAAAAAAGGAGGGAAGCGATCAGACGGTTTTAAGGGGTAAAATTTAAGTTTTACGTCATATCTTTTTGTAAACAAAAAAGCCGTATTAGATGGTAAGAGTGAAAGGTTTATTGAAGCTACATTTTATAATAAAATGGAAATGATGAATATTAAAATGTCATTTTCTACTAGTAAAAGATTATAAAAGTTAAATAAAGGTATGCAAATAATAGATTTATGCAGATGCAACTACAACAGCAGGAGATGTGGTTGTATTAGCAGTCTCTGATGTAGCACTGGTTTCAACTGTCTCAGATTTATCTTGTTCTGTTGTTTCCTCTTTAACTTCTTCCTTGGTCTCTTCCTTTTCTTCTTTCTTTTCTTCGTCTTTGGCAGGAGCAGCAGGTGCTGTCTCAGCTGTAACAGGAGTCTTTGACTTCTTGTTCTTCTTTGTAAACAATTCTGTTAAGCGACCTAAAGGTGAAGAAGGGCGACCAACTTCTTTCTTTTCTTCTTTCTTTTCTTCCTTCTTTTCTTCTTCCTTTTTATCTTCTTCGTTTGATTCTAAAAAGATATTCTATTAGTACTCCAGGACAGGAGAGCTAGGGAGATTTAAGGAGACTACCTTGAGTTTCAGTAGCGGGAACTTCAGCATTGGGAGTTTCGGTAGCAGCAGCAGGCTTCTCTGATGCTTCTTGAACAACTACTTCCTTGGGGGAGTCTTCGTGCTTCTTTTTACCAAAAATCTTACTGATAAAGGATTGGCGCTTGTTGTTGGCAGTAGCAGTAGCCAAATGGGTAGCAGCTTGTTCTATTTCAGCAGCAACTTCAGTAACTTCAGCTTCTACAGCAGCAGTGGCTTCCTTGACGGCTTCCTTGACGGGATCTTCCTTGGAAGCATTTGAAGCTTCGGTTACAGCTTCAGTTTCAATGGGTTGAAGTTGCTCGATTTGAGGAAGCTCAGTAGACACAGGCTCTGATTCAGTAGCAGAGGCATTAGCAGATTCATCTACTTTGGTAGCAGACTAGAAAATGTGGTTAGATCAGGAAATTTTACGATGTATAGGAGAGATTTACCTTTGATCTAGAAAAGAAAGAAAATCCCTTAGTCTTCTTTTTATGCTCAGTGGTTTCAGCAGGAGTAGGTGCAGCAGTAGATTCAGCCTTGGGGCCATCGGCTTCTTCATGATCTTCCTTCTTAGCTTCCTCCTTCTTAGCCTCTTCCTTCTTAGCCTCTTCCTTCTTGGGCTTTCCGAAAGGATTGAAGATGGTACGGCGCTTGGAAATGGAAGCCTTGGGAGTGGCTGGGGCTTCTTCAGCGGGTGCTTCTTCGGATTCTTTCTTTGGTTCCTCGGCAGGAGCTTCAGGACTGGCTACTTCTTCAGCTGGCTCGCCTTTATCAGCAACTTGAGGCTCCGTAGAGACAACAGATTCAGTGGCAGGCTCAGTAGTAGGTTCAGTTGTAGGAGTAGTAGTAGTAGTAGGAACAGTGGCTTCAGTCATGATAAAAAATAAGATAAGAGAAAGAAGAAGAAGAAGAAAAAGAAAAGAGAGAGAAAGGATGCATTGATATTTATACAACTAAACAACAAAAGCACGAGTGGTTACTAAGGAAAGGAGGCAACCATGGTTACACTACGGTCGTAACCTTAGCATGAACACACAGAGATCAAAAAAATTTTCTATTTCGTGCAAAGTAAAAAAAAAAAAATGTATATATTTATAAAAGTAAGATCAAGTTTAATTTCCAAACTTGGTGAGCTGTCAACAGGATGAAAAATAGACTAAAAAAAGAAAATGGTCGAAGGGGAAGAGTGTGTTCGCCACATAAACAAATAAGCTAAATGACGTGGATCAAAGTCATTTTTACACAATTGTTTACTAACAAAAGTATATATCACTTGGCCAATGGTTGTCTCCTTTTGTTGGAATGGTCGCATAAGCTAATATTAAGAGATCCTGTCAAAGTGCGAGCAAGAAAAACTTTTTTTTTCTGCACGTTTTAGCTCCTACGTTTGATGTGCAACTCCTCCTTTTGCTTCTCTCTCTCTTACTCTCTTAATCTTGAGCCCCTTTTAAAAGATGGATGTTTAGTAAAGATATCCTGTTTAATGTAAGCACGTGTAATATAGGCTTAAAAGGAGAGTAAAGTAAGGACAATGATGGTGTCTAGATCAATGGTGAAAATAATATAATGGGTTGAAAGTCTGGTAATGCAAATCATTTTTTATTCATTTACCGAATATTAGGCACGAGTAACATAAAGTAGTGTGTACATCCTCACTGTCATACTATCTTTCATATCAATTGATCAAGTAGTTGAATTCAAAAGAACAATGTATGACGATTTGGTTTAGTTTTAATCATCAAAATTACCGAAGCTCTGGAATTAAATTGTGTATAGTTGTTTTGATTTGAATAAATGACAGCCCACTTATTTCAAGGTGGAGCCATTGTCTTTATTTTTAGATAAAGCTCATCTCCGACTGTTTCTGCATCTGTCTTCTTTTATTGGAAATGTCTACACATGGTCCTTTTTTCTTTTTCTTTTTCTTTTATCGTCTTCTTTTTTCTATGGCTTTCTCTGGCGTTTGATAGGCTCCTGATTTATTGTGTATGCATGTAACGCATTTTAATAAGTAATGCCTGATACGATTGCTTTTATGTTTATTAAGCTGAAACAATTTAAAGTGCGCGCCAAAACAAAAAAAGAGGGGGGCGTTGTCTTGACAACTGTCATGGTTACTTTGATTCATCACTATAGCAAATAAATGCTCTATTCGAAAAAAAGTTGGCTATAAATTATTTGTTACTTTAGTTTAATATGTAACACATCTCATTGGCTATCTCGGTCAAATCAATCAAGAACTGGCCAAAGCATTGCCAGTCTGAGTGACGCTTAAGTAACCTGTACGACATTATGTGTAAATATGTGTGTATATATAGTCATTGCAAAAAGTATAGTCACTAATTTTGGGTTTAATGACGTGCAAAAAACTCTCATGTTCAATAATGATGTCCGTTGATCCAAAAATAAAGACGTATTCATGAGTTTCGTTTATTTCTACTGTCGCTTAGTAATTATCCAATGAAATTCTAGGCATTTTTTTAATTTTATAAAAAGGGAGGCGATTTTTTGAAGTGGTCATTTTTGCTTTTTTTTTTCTCTTTTTTTCTGTTTACATTTTGCAATTAGAATTAATATGCAATTTCTTTACGAAGATGGGCAAGGGCATGTTGTTGATGAGAACGGGGTTGAGCCTATAGATCTTGCTGTTGACGAGAAACTATTTGCTATTGAAACAATATCAAACGTTATTACCAGGACCCTGAAAGCATTTACGAGAAGAAAAAGTCAGATCGGCGTTGTATTCTTGGGGAGGAGCATAAACAGTTTCTTTTGAATTACATTGATGAGAATCCTTCTGCTGTTGTAACCGAAGTAGCAGAAATCTTAACGCAAAACTTTGTGGATCTTTATGTTTCCCGTAGCACTGTATAAATTCATGACAACTGAGTGTAATCTACTAAGCAGACAACAATTTTAGCCTGTAGAAAGAAATAGCAAAGAAAATATTCAACAAAGTTACGATTGGGTACAAAAGTGGCAGCAAACTGATTTAGATTTCATGACAAACTGTGTCTTTCTTGATGAATCAGCCTTTCATATCAATTTGAAACGAGGTATGGCCTGGCCAAAGAAGGGAACTCCGGCAATAGTTACAGTGTCTACAACTAAAGCGAACGCAACATCGATTTTAGGTGCACTATCTACAATCGGTTTAATTAATGTCATTTTGAGAGTTCCAACGCGTATCAAAAAGAGAAAACTTGGACGTGCAGGTGATGGTTATATCATAGGAACAGTGACAGGGCATTATCTAAGTTTTTTTAAAGGCTATTCTTGATGAAATGGACAAATATCCAGAAATGAAAGGACATTACTTCATCATGGATAATGCTTCCATCCATAGTTCAACTAATATAGGAAAGTATATTCGCCTCCAAGGATATCGATACGCATATCTTCCCCGTACTCTCCTGAACTAAATCCGATTGAGCAGTTCTGGTCCGTTGTCAAAAGTAAAGTTAAGCGAAATAAGTTTCTGGAAAAAAAAAAATCACTAATGACTAGAATCAATGGGGCCAGTGATAATTTATACTTAAGTGATTTCAAAAGCTTTGTCTACCATTCTGTCAAAGTTTTGATAAACGTTTAAACAAAGAAAAATTATGATGGTTTTTTGTACGTAGGCTGTTCTTTTTATGTAAGCTATTTGTCGGATCGACTGAATAACAGATCTCGATATTGTTCATGTCGTCGATCAACTTTGAAAACTTAACGACGTTCGATTCATTGTATGGTTTGCAGTAAAACATGCATATTGCTTGCTCCCTGGAGATGATCACCATGGTGACAAAAAAAGACGGCTCGAGCAAAAGACAATAAAAAAAACCTACACAGAGCCAATGTTAATCTGTCTCAAATCACTCTACGCTAATCCCTTCGAGAACAATCAATATCCTGCTTTTGTGAAAGATTTTGAAAAGAATAAAGACAACGACATTCAAGCCAACAGATGAGAGAAGGATACACTAGAAAAATCTCTTGTCATAATTTTTATTCACAACTCATAAATTTTGAACATAATAAAATCTATAACTATAAGGACTCTGTGCTGTTTCAATATTCCTGATTGTTGGCATGGTTTCTTCCTGCAGACAAACTTTTTCACGGTTCTGGTTCATTCAACAATTCATTATGCTCATAGACATGAATGACGCTGTTGGATGGCATGTCGTCGATAATGATTTTTTAAGGTTTGTATGTTGTCTATTAAGATAATTGTTAAAGAAATTTTTCTTTTCATAAAGTTTCAAACCATCTGCTTACATCAAGAATCCGTATAAGTCATTGCAGTCTGTTAATAAGCCAGTATAGTCTAGCGCTACCAAACAAACTTTATCTATTGTCGTATTTACCCTATAATACGCAATCCTATCATATGGGATTATTATAAATCTATATTCTAAGAATGAATACAGTAGGGTCTTGACTCTGTCATAACCTTCGGTAGGTGGGAGTAGCATTCCAGAATCGAGGTTATTCCAGGAGAGAATTCATACCCCGACAACGTACACTGAACATCAGTTGTCGATCTTTCTGGTGTTGATGGCAGTAGAAGAGGTGCACCATCTTGATCAGGAGATGCACACAAAGAGAAATTGGCAGATGAAAGGCTACAAAGAAAAAGAGAGAGAGAGGTCAGTTGCTGTTGTAAAAAACAAAAAGACAGAAAAGCCATGCCTACGCTTTCAGAGATGAGCCTCGACGGGTCCACCAAGAGCAACCGGGGTATTAAAAACGTAAGGGCAGCAAGGACACCCATACACGACACGGATGGCTAATTCTTTTTCCACAAGAGGCGTTCCTAGAGGCAACTGAGCTTTTCCTCTGAAGCAATTATTAAGTCATGGCTTCTACATTTTGATAATGCCGACGAAAGAATTGCTTCCGAGTAAATCCAGTTTCCTTGTATTTGTAGCAAGTGTATGCACATAAATCTTCACGATTGTCATTGTGCTATTTGAAGTCCGATATCAGTCAACTGGAACAGGGTTAGACGCGTCATGCAATGGAACAGCTGTCAATAAGTTACAATCTGTAGAAGTAAAAACTATTTTATTTGGAATTATACATAAAGGTTTATTACATCTCTGGAGAAGAAGAGTTATAAAAGCTCTTCCTCCGTCAACTTCATGATGGACAGAGGAGAGGAGGGTATTATTGAATGTATACTTCATCAATGATTCACTGTGCTCTCCTTTCAATATCAGAATGCATCTGATCCCATTATATGACTCAAGATAGTTATTAACAGTGCTCTCTTTTATGAGAAATAAAGGTTGAACAGGTACTTTCATCTGCCGATAAAAGTTGGTGCACTCTGGAATGAGTGCATTTTTATCACCAACAGTCGGACTTGTATCAAAAGCGAGCTATGTCAATATTTCAAATATAAAGCATGAAGGTTTGAATTGCATGTTCCAGAGATATATATATATCTTGAATGTAATACAGGAGAAAAATAAATTGTAAGATGTAAGCCTTATCCGCAGCATGGACGAAGTGTACTTTCATTCGCTTGAAAATCACCATACTTCTAAATCAAATATCGTCAACAATTGACTTTAACTTGATCAACGCACCATATAAGCCTTTGCTGATGATTGAAACAGGTTTTTGGTCGATCATCACAACCAAAATATGATATGAGGTTACATTACTTCAGACGTGATTAAAAAGTCTCTTTAGAAAAATGAAAGAAAGAAAAAGGATAATAAAGATGGAAAGACCGCATTTTTTACTGCCGAACAAAAATTACGGCCAAATAAACTCATTCCGATTGTAAACAAACAACTTAAAAGGTTAACTTTCTTCTTAAAACTCTTTGTTTTTCACTGAGGCGTCACTTGACTATGTTACGCACAAAGTTTACCCCATACATTTTTAAATTAAGGGGGTGTGCTTTATTTGACGCTTTACTTTCTCGCTTTCTTTCTTTCTTTGTATGAACAAAAGTGAAAGAGGAGGACGGGATTAGGCTATTTCAAAGCACAAGTATACATGTATATATATATACATATACACATAATGTCGTACAGATTACTTGAGCGTCACTCAGACTGGCAATGCTTTGGCCAGTTCTTGATTGATTTGACCGAAATAGCCAATGAGATGTGTTACATATTAAACTAAAGTAACAAATAATTTGTAGCCACTTTTCTTTTTTTTTAGTTTCAGGTCAACCTTAATTGTACAAATGCGCGCAAATAGTACATAAATAAGAAATGAGAATCCGTCATCTGATAGGTATATCATCGACATCTTTGTATAATTATTCTATCATCCTCTCCTTTGTTTCCTAATTCAATTGTAAGATGATCGCGCGTTTAAAATAGAAATATAGATATTACACATTTAAAGTGTAATGAAGTCAAGTGTTGTTAGACGCACTCAAAACAAAAAAGAAACATTAGATGCCGGATGACCCTACACAAGATCGCCTTATTTGGCCAAAAAGTGGAGAA